>OZ024690.1:20325194-20479097 GCA_964016905.1 Perithous albicinctus | reverse complement strand
AAAAAAAAAAAAAAAAAAAAAAAAAAGAGGTATTTATACGTGAATGCAGTTGGAGAAAAAACGAGTTGAAGCTTTCGCACATTATATAAAATAAAGGGAAAAGACTTTCAGAATTCCGATTTACATTAACTGCAAGTTTTATAGTTTATGTATATGGGGCATTTCACATGATGGTTTCGACCTGGCTCTGATCCTTGACCCTTCCGATTGGCTCTGCAATTTTTTATGATTGACAGAAGTCTAAAAAACACTAATTAAAAAAATGTGTTTATTTTTAATTTACTATGATTGTTTTGAACAAATCATCGAACGACACATTTTAGAAATCTGAAAAAAAAATCGGAAAACCTTTTTTTGGAAAATAAACATTTTTGGTAACCGAGCCAAAGTGGAGATTCCCTTTATGCTTTTCGGCCTTTTTTCAACAACAACAAAAAGTGAGTTATTAGAAAAAATAGTAAGTTTATGATGGCCAGCAGTTAGAAAATTTTTGTATACAGACACATGATTTTTAGAATTTATTTTAGATTTTTTCAATACATATAAATTTCATTTCATAATGAACGTTAAGTAATCATTAATAAAAAGGTCTAATTTGAGATTATTTAAGAAAAATCTCAACATTCATTTGACAAGATCTAAAAGAAATAGTGAAAAATCTTGTGTTGCATACAAGATTTTTCCAGCTGCTGCCCGTCGTAAAGTTACAATTTGAAATAATCTTTTCCATTTCTCTTGTTGAAAAAAGGCCGAGAAAAAAATAGATAATATCGCCGGTCCACTTCGGCTAGATTACCAAAAATTTTTATTTTCGAAAGAAGGTTCATCAGAATTTTTTTCTGATTTTTAAAATGTGTCGTTCGACAATTTATTTTAAAAAATCGTAGATAATTAAGAACGAAATTTAAAAATGTAAAAACGTTCAAAACGTCGAGTAATAAAAATATTTTTCTTCCCATAACTGCATAGGGACATTGAAATAAACAATTTTATTAAATTTGCAATTTCAATTGCTTGAAATAAAAAAAAAATCTAATCACCTAAGAAAAATGATGGAGAGGATGAAAAAGGCGAGAGAGGAAAAGCAAACGTGAGCTTTGTCACTCCTCAAGAGATAATAATTTTTATTATCGATCTTCGATGTTACGGAATGATCGTCAATAGAAAGGCTGCACTCGACATGTGAATTACTTTGCGAATACTTTTCGCCATGCCGAAAATACGAGCTGGAAAATTCTTTGGAAACTATCTCGTTGCTGTTACTCCGAAGGATACCGAAAGCGAATTACACAGATTCACTTTGCCTCGGATATATATGGGTGCTCTTTCGAAACTTGCTCCTCGGGTGTCCCTGTTGCAGAAACGAAAAAGTAAGAGATTGGCCGATCGTACACCCGGCGGCTATATCCCATTATCGAATATCGTGGATAAAAGTTGAAAGAAAACGAGCGCATCGAACCGAAAATAGAATCCCACGCGTGTCTGATCGATCTCCTGCCATTCATGTTTTACGAGCGATAAGTAAAGCTGGAACTCAAGTCGTCGCATTTCAGTGGTGTCCCACGGACAAGAATAATATCTTTTTGTAATATCTGTCTTTTCCATCGTGCTTTGTGTATCTCTATACTCACGGTCCATCGAACGAAACCACGAGAAAAGTACCAAACAGTTCGACCAATGGCGACGTTTCTATGCTCATAAATTCCTTCTATTGTGGAGTGGGATTTTAAGAATGACGTAAGACCCGGAGGACAACGGATATGATGATTAATCAATCGTTTGGTCCAGAATTAAAAGTAGACAAAATAGTTCAGAGATTAAAATTTTACTTATAAAATTGACATTTTTTTTAGTACAATTATCGAAGTAACAGAAAGATTGCGTGGCACATTTTTATGTTAAATTGAAAATACTACAAAAAATGTGTTAAATTGACATGATTTTATATGTTAAATTAGAATAGAGGCAGAAAATGTGTAGATGAGAGAAACACAATTTTATATATAAAGCTGTGAGTGACACAGATTGCATAAATTTTTCGAATTTACAGCAAAAAAATAAGTGTCAATTTAACAGGAGAAATTCAGTTGCATCAAAAGTCACACAATGATGCAATAAATAAATTACACATTTGTAATGTCAATATAACATAAAAATGCTGTCAAATCAAAATGGGCTACTTCAACACATTATTTATCTACTTTATCTGCAAAACAAGAAATTTACAAAAATAATAGTTTCGTATTAACACAATCTTTCTGTTAAAACTGCACAATATTCAATTTAGTTATGACTGTACATTTTTCACTTTTTATATGAACCAGTGATTTCTATTACTATCGATCACGTTTACTTATAAAATTGATCTTTTTGTACAATTTTTTAAATATTCGCTTAAATCTGACCTTATAAATATCCTTTTACAATTTTTTTTTTGTGAATAGTATGATGTGAAAAGTGTTATATTATCTTGCACGATTCATCATTCCTATTTTATTTTTTTGTATGATCCAGTGGTTTCTATTACTATCCATCTTCCTATTCTGGAGTATAGCCTTTAAGGCAGACGACAAGATATACGACGATTAATCGTTTACCAAACAAAAACTACCCGAAATAGTTCCTTTTTCAGAGATTTGCAATTTACTTTAAAATTTACCTTCTTTTTATCACCATTTTTAGAATAGATGTGTAGTATTGTTTTTAATTGATTTGGAGTAATTATTATTTTGCCTAAACGTTAATTTATCAATACAATATCCTTGCACAACTTTTTCTGAACTAGAATCATGTGATAAGTGATATTTTATCTTGCACTATACTTCACCCCCATTTTCTTTTTTATATCGAGCAATGGTTTCTGTTACTATCAATCTTCCTATTCTGGAGTGACATTTAAGGCAGACGATATGATATACGACGATTAATCAATCGTTGAATAAAAAAAAAACTATAAGTTATAGTTATGTTGCATAATTCATATTTTAGAGGTTCATAATTTACTTATAAAATTGACCTCTTCTGATCATTTTTTATTTCTCCCAAAAAAATTTTTTTATTCTGCAAGTTCAGCCACTTTTTTTCATAACTTTTTAGCTATTTCTTATTAGATGTTTCTATGCATTTCTTAAGAGCTACCTGTGAATTTCTATTTTCAGATTTTTTTTTTAACTATTTATATCTAGGAGGTGAAAATACTCATGTACTTTCAATGAACTTTCAATTGCAACCTCAACTTCGCATTGAAACGAAAAAAAAAAATTTCAATTTGTAATTTTTTCGATTGTAGAAAAATACAACCTTTGATTTTACTTCGAATTTTTGAGAAGGTGAAGTACTAATAAATACACAGTAAATAAAATACCTCCCCGTGAATTCTACAAAAAAAAATCCTGTATGTACTCATAAAAATTAATAGTAAAATCGAAGTTGCCAATTAGAAATGAAAAAATTGATTGTCTTGTTTAAAAAAGCATTATTTTTATGATTCAACCCCCTTTTATGGCACTTAGAATGTTCACGTTTTCATTTGATACACTCAAGTCGTTAGACCTCTGATTAATTCTTAGTAAATTTTCCCTAGACTGTAATCTATGCAATTTATGTACTCCAGCTCTCGTTCATAAAGCAATTATTTATACTACCATTGTATAAATAGCAAAAAGCAAATAATCAATTCCAAGTAACGTTAGCTCATTTCTACTTTGTGCCTAATGGCTTTGCTACAATACCAGGTATTTAGACACGGTATTTAAGAAACATTTACCTCACGGATTAAAGCAAACTCCTCAGGGAGGTTTTTTAACGATACTTGGCCATCATCACGAAACACGCACACCTACAGTAGAGTGACAATATTTGAACTTCTATTTTTTTTCAACCCAACAATTGTCACACCCAAGAATTCTATTCTTTTTTTATCATACAATTAACATCACGAGAACTCCAACCATCCAGGAAGTATTTAAAGGTCACTTAAAGCCTTGCATACTTGTATTATGTGCGAACTGAATTTTAATTAAAAAAAAGGAAACCCAACCAGAATCCACAGCAAGAATAAGAATAATTTTACAGATTGAAAAAAGTGTCAATGAATTAAATTTTCCGGACCATGTTTTTTTCAAAATAGATAAACATTCACTTCCTTAAAGAGATGCATTTGTGAAAATTTAAGAATAATGAGAAAGCAATTTGCAAAGTTCTACTTTCAGCTTCCTTTTTTTCTAAAAATAATTGTTCGTCATCAGAAAGATTGTGGCATAAATTTTGGAAAATTACAGGATTCTTATGAACTATCCCACTTTTTAAAAATTACGTGTTGATTGGCTCTGTTATTTAAATCTACTGACTCTCGTTGACATAGCAAACGATAGCTTGGACGACATAAAAATCGAATACGTTTGGGAGTTGGCGTTTTATTTTCTTTTCAATTTGCTCTGATCCACGATAAAACGGAGCTTTATGAACGAGCGGCTTAACTAATTAACGAGCAACCGGGCGAATGGTCAGCAAAAAAAATTCTGCACATTTCACCTGTGGAATATGATTCGTTATTTTCAATGTGCTCACATAACAGACCGATAACTTCATTTCAAAGTCATATCGTATCTTGCAACGCGTTTTCTCTTTTGTTACATGGAAATCCTGGAAGTGTCCAAAATGTCAGTAAAAAAAAATTGATATTTAACGGTAGGATACGCCCATGGCAAAAAATCGTGTTTTATTTTTCGTTACTCGTAAAAAAAATCTCGAGTTTCCAATTTAAAAAATTGTAAATATATTGAGTTGAATTAATTTCCTGCTGCAGTTTTTGTATACTCGGAACTGGAGATTTTTTATATATGATCAAAGCCCCATTACGTAGAATCGAAGGCGTGGAATTTTATGTATGCATTTTTTTATGGACACAAAAAAATACACGTTTTATTGCCTAAAATCGATGATGCACTCCACATGATGGCTACTGGAAGACGTAAAGTATTTATTTTTTGCAAAAAATGAAAAGTACAAAATGATCACCTTGTTAATATTTATTAATATCAATAAACCGAATTTCGGAAAGCAAAGGAGAATATATATATTTACTGCTCATTCAGTTGGCTAGTCACTAATCTTTGTGGCTTCGTAGCTTGAGCAATAATTGAATATCAATATTTAGCCTACCTTCCGGAAATTTAGCCTGTTATGAAAAACTCAATAAACAACAAAATATGACAGTCAGCACAGTAAAAAATATTCTGTAAGATCGAAGGACCAGTGTACAATTTTCATTATTATGTGAACTGTATAAGCCATGATGGGCCAATATTTTCCAAATTAAATTCAGCTAAAAATATATATTTACTAGCTATCTTGAACCGACTTAATATCGCGATTAAATACCATTTCTCCCTAAAACTTTGTCCACCTCCACCAATTCTGTATAAAAAAAAAGTACCCGGCTATTCAGTAAAGTAAATTACAAGATATCGATTTTTAGCAGACAATTCAAACTCCTAAATCTCCATCCAACCTTTAAAAAATTCCCAACCGTTATCATATTCCCCCGTATCAACTCGCCACCAAAGAATATTATACTACCCTAAGCGAGAGACAAAAAAAAAAAAAAGATCCGACGAAAAAAAACATAATCTCACCCTAACGCACAGCCATAAACAGATGCGAGAGACACGAGACATATATTTTCCTGACGTACCCACCCTCTCGAAGAACGTGCGTCGTTCGGTGGTAGTAAAGCCGTGTATCTCGTCTGTGCTTCGGTCGGTAGAACGATGTCGACGCTCTTCGACCTAATGCTCTGTTGCGGCACTGCAAGCGAGTCCGAATCATCGCCGGTTCCGCTACCCTTACCGTTCTTGTTGTTGAAGCAAGAATCAACGGACGCGGCCCGATCCCTCTTGAGTTCCGGTACCGTGAGAAATATATCGCGAACTACGAGTTTACCCTTATCGGCGATATAATGATGAGCATTGGCAGCAGCAGCAGCAGCAGCAGCAGCAGCAACAGCAGCAACATCAGCAGCGGAGCATGAATCTCTACAAGATTCATCCTCATCATCATCGCCCACAATGTGACGTTGTTCATCCTCATCTTTACCAAGGATCGCCGGGAGATCGGCGGGAAACGAGGTCAGAGCCTCCTGACGCGAAAGCCTCGGCGAGGCCACGGATCTTCTTCTCTGTTGTCTGTCACAAGGGACGAAGTCGTGTTGCCTGACCTCGGAGCCATCCGAACTCCCGGTGTCAACCTCGGACGCTGATTTTTCCTGATAGTTTGTCGTGAGTGTAACCCTGATTTCTGGACTGCCATCGCGACGCCTAAAGTCGCCATCATTTCCATCATCCTCGTCATCGCCAAAAGCATGTTGTAGTATAACTTCAGCGAGATCTTCATCATCGGCTAATTCCTCATCAGGTTGTACAGATGCTTCATCATCTTCTCTGCTGGAATCCTCGTCATCGTCGTCTTTCCTTAGATACAGATTTTTGTACTCTTCGACACAAGCGCAGTGATAACAACCGGAAACCTGTATAACCGGTGTTTCTCTATCGGCGAATCTTCTGCCAGAACCCATAGAAACGCTCGATCTCCCGACGCTCAACTGTTGTGAAGTCGTGAGCAAAGAGGTTCTCTCATAAACATCAAAACTTTTGGATCTTTGGCCACTTTGTAATTGTGGAACTCTGAGTGTTGCAAGTCGTTTTGATTCCTGAGATGATCTTGCTGGTGAACACGAAGAAGATGACGAAGTTGTCCTTGTTCCTGATGACCTTGTGTCCTGACGATGAAGCTGAAGGTCTTTGGCGTCATCCTGACGTTTCGCTTCCAGTTGAATCTCATCGAATGACGCCGAACGCACTTGTTTTGGTACTTCGAGACTCGACTGCGACTTCATTTCCGCCCCCGTCGGCGTGCGCGACCTCTTGAAGGTCGAACGCAGCCTCTGCATTATCTCTGACGCGGCTACCTGCTACGCGTCTCTTCGTCGATGATTATAGTCGACGATTCTCCTGCCTCAGACGATAAACACACCGGTTGTTTCCTCGAGAACAATGACTGCGAAGATAGCTCGAAATTTATATTGTTATTGTGTAGCGTGACGTTGATGAGGAGGTGATTTTCACCGAGACAATGGCTCTCGTTGCTTCGCCTTACGTCAAGATAATTCACAATGAATTCAGTGGTACAAAACTCTTCTTTTGGATTGTCTTCTTGCTCGTTTGTCTTCTCTTCCGTTTTTCTATTGTTATCCTCTTCCTCCTCGCTTTCTTCGCTCGCTTCGCCGGCAGCTAAGCCTTTACGCTCGGCAACCTGGGCCAATAACCTCGTCGACAGTAGATTTGTCTCAATGATGAGGTCAAGAGCGAGTGACGCTGACGTTGTAGTAGTAGTAGTCGTCGTCGTCGTCGTCGTTATCGTTGGCGTCGTTAAAATCGTCGCGTCGTTCTTACCTCGCTGACGATCGCTGCACCCTTCCCTGGCCACCCTCGTGTTAGCTGCTGATCTGCAGCCCATCCTAAACTGCCTTCAGGCAATTCACTTTCGGCTTACCCGACAACCAGCGCCAGGAGCTCGTCGCAGGTATCGTTTTTTCGCTGCAGCGGCTTTTTTGCTCGCTGCTGCTTGCTTTATTTTTCCCGGATATTCCGTAACCTTTTTGGCGGCTAGAAAAGCTGAATAGTCGTTGTGTTGGTAGATCAAACACCTGCGAGACACACGTCGCCTTCGATGTTGAATCAATTGAAGGCCGTTCCATCGGCACTCTTTGTCCAACGTTTCCACGGTTCGCTTTCTTCCTGGCTCGACGTTTTCTCTATAAAATATTCACGATCGGGAATTACCGAACGCGAACCAGTCGAGCATTCTAGATGTGAGTACCTCACCTATTAGTGAGTCGTTTCGTGCCTTTCTGCATCGAATTTTCTTCGTGCTTGGTTATTTCCTTTCGTTTTTTTTTTTTTTACCGAGACTTCTCGACTCGTTAAATTCAAGAGATTGGCGACTTGCGCTTCATCGATCTTTGATGATGTTCTTGAGGGAGCCAAGAGAAGGTGATTCTATTTCTTTTTCACCGGCAATATCTTGACGATTCTGACGACTTAGAGCTGTACGCAGCTTTGCCAATCTTATCCCATTACTGTCGTACTACGTAATTATCTTACGGTGCCGATTGGATTTTCAGTTGGTTCAAGCCAGAATTAGAGATTGACCGATAATTGACGAATCACGTTGCCTCGCTTCAACTTCTCTAGTGTAAACCCTTTTTTATACCTTGTTATATCCGTACTTTTAATTCACGAGTTCAGCCGATTAAATTCTCGATCAATGATTTTTCTTTGCAATCAAAGCTTTTCCTGGTCCCTTGGCGGTTATTTCCGGCTGCCGAAGCTCGATATGTCCGTCTTACACGCTATAACGTTACGAGCTCATCCAGAGTTCCCATTATAGCATTGGCAAAGAGATGTCCATGGACTAATTAGCAAATTACTAATAGAGTGAAAGGTTTCTACGTCGGAAGGGAAATAAAAAAAGATCCTCCCCTATGGAGTCTCTCTTTCGTTTTTATGTATTCCACAGGCTGCCAAAGGCAGCGTTTTACAGACCCGCGGAGTCGTCCAGATCGTTATCGCTTTAAGCGACAAGCAACGTGCTCGACAATCCCCCGCGGTTATTATGATATCAAACCGCTCGTTAATTCTACAGTCGTTTTATACTGATTTCTTCCAACTCTCTTATTTATCATAACGGCCTCCAGATTAAAGTGGATTAGCGTTGCTTTCTCCAAGTTTTTAAGGCTTCTTCCATTTTCCCTTGTCATTCATACCTGATCATTCACAGGATTCTGAGGTAGCTCTATATATTTTAGTCGTTACCTATGAAAAATTAATCTCTCTCTCTCTATTAAAGTGGCACTTCTTATCCACTCTGTAATTATGAGATACGCTTTCTCCTGTTTCTCTCTGATTAGTCTTTTCATGAACACGCTCGTATCTAGACAGAACTAAAAGAACGAGTCATTAGTGTTGATACCCTCAAGGTCACAGCACCGGTTTCCCACGAGTTATAGACCTCGAGGACAAGCATCAGGAGCAACAGCACAGCACGAGGGCATCGATGCCTCTTCGAGCTTTTTACTCGTGTGGCACACACAGCCAGTGGTTATAGTGGCCACACGAGATACGAGAGAACATGAGGCCAGCAGCACCATCGATCCGTGGGCATCCAGCCCCGTAACTTAATTTCCCACCCTTGTCTGTCTCACTCTCGTGCTTTCTTTTTTTTTTTTCTTCTTTTTTTTGTTCCTCTTCCGTTGTACGCGCCGTTCCGAAATCGCTTAAAATCCGCACTCGCACTCACTTTCCTAAGCTTCTAAATAGTTTGCGATCTCTCGTTAGTCACCTTTCGAAAAAGAAAAGTAAACGAAAACAAAACAAACTGTCGGACAGCCACGAGGTCTCGTCCTAGAGTTTCTATAGCCATTGAAACAAGTACATCACACCAACTCCCAAAGTTGTTCGAGGTTCTTGTAAGTCATTCACCGTCGCACGCTTCATGCCATACAACTACAACGATCACAAACGCCTGTGTCTCACAATAATACGTAGGCTTCTGATATCTGGATTCTCAGGTGATCTCCATCTTCAAGAGGACAGTCACGTTTTATCGCGATGATCACCCCCAAAGTGTTAGGAGATAAAGGTAAAGTGCCAAAAAACGGATAGCCAAGTAGTATACCCGAATATTAAGACCGCTTTAGCTTGGTTTATGCCTCGGCCTTTAGGAGTCGACGCCCCTCCACGTATATTAATATACTTCTGTCGTTCTACGTGGTAACTTGCATAGCACTACGTTGTAACTTCAGGAGGTCTCTTCAACCGGTTATAAAGGTCTTTGGACTCTATCTGTTTACATTGAATAATCTTTATTACATAAATCACTGAAACGAGGTATCCGCACCATTCCTTCGGATTTATGCATTTTTCTTTTTAATTATTATTCTTGCTGTTGTTGTAATTATAAATGTTTGTCCCGCGAACGCGGTATTGAAGAGCAGGACGCTCTCTGCTGCTAGAGGCGGCAGGGTGGACTGGAAGCACCAGTGACCAGGCTTCGAAGGGTTGGCTCTGCCGAAGCTGCCTGCTTGCTGCTGCCTGTTTTGCCGCTGATGCTGCTTGTGGTGGTGAGGAGGAGGAAGAGGAGGAGAAGGAGGAGGAGGAGGAGGAGGAGGAGGAGGTGGTGGTGAGGTCAGGGAGTTGAGGAGAGGTGAGAGCAGAAGAGGTGGATATATGGCCTCGAAGGGGAGAAAGTGAGGGCAAAAATGCTTCCAGGATCTTGTACAACCCCTCCGAGAGACTCTGATGTAGCTTTCGCGGCCCTTTCGGTCGGGCATGCGCCCTTCCAACACCTTACGATACCTCTGCGCATGATGGTTTATACCTCCCTCCTCCCCACACCTTTTCTGATGAATACACTGAGCTGGGATATTCCAAGTGGTGTGTATGTATTAAGGGACTTGGTGAAGGTAGAACTTGTGTGGACCAAGCAGTAGTCGCACGATCCCTCGCATTTGCCTCTTACCACTTTCTCTCTCCTTCTCTCTCTCTCACTCTCTCTCACCCATACATACGTCAATTCGAGCATGCTCCTTCGAACGTACTCGAGAAGCCTCGTGGCTCAGGCGGGAGAGTCGCTTTTTCTTATACATTGAAGAGATCTGGAGGCACGAACTGTATTCAAAAAGGTAACACGGAGATTATACCGATTGCTGGGTAGCCATGGGGTTGGAGGACCGGAGGGGTAACACTGTGCGGGAAGTTTGCGAACTAACGGTCAAGTCTCGCCGTAACGACTTATAAAGTTTTTTTTATTTAAATTGATATCTCGGGAACTACGAGACGAATCAATGTCCAATTTTCATTTGACGCTTATGACGGTGTTTTTGGGATTTTCATAAGCTTTCAATTGCGTTTGGAATGACTGATTGTTCGAAGATTTGGATTATATACTGGAGAAAAATTCCACTTGATAATAGCTAAGATATTTGTAAACAGAAATGGTTTTAGAACTACGAATTTTTGTTAACGATCTGTTACTGCGGAATGGGTGGAATTACTTGATAAGCATCGTATTTTCGATGCTGTTACTGAACGAACTAAAAGATTAATTCGAAAAATCCGAACATGTCTCTGTGGGTGGCCGTGAAAATTGAACGTGCACTTTGAATCGATATTAGGGAGTAGCGTTATAAAAATGAAGAAATATTGTTGATTCAATTTCAATGGAAAATTATAATTGAGTGCACTTTTACACGCGAACAAGGTTACTTCATTTTATTCTTTAGGAAATATCAAAGACGAAGATAGATCAAATTTTCATTCTGAAATTATTATACTTTCGTGTACATAACTTTTTGTAAAAAAAAAAAACAGATATATCAGCAAAAATCGAAGAAGGAAATTTCTGTATCATTTTTTATCTCACTCTCCAGCAAAACAAGACTACATTTTAACGCCTGTGGATAAGCACGAATTTTTTGTGTAGTATGTTTAGTTGTAAAATTACTCAAAAGTAGACATGGAATCTTAAGAGGAGAGCGTAAGAACGAATTTAGCGATATTCATTGTGGAATATTTCACTTGTTTCGTTACTGACATTATTTTTTTTTTTTCAATGACCACAAAAACTTTTTTAGCTAGACTACATATTTTTGGGCGAAAATATCTGTCCTAAATAATTAGGCTACAATATTCATTTTTTGTTTTTACATTCTCCACGCTTGTACATCAAAACCCATAATCCAAATATTCTCAAAAAATGCTCAGTTGTTCGTAAAATCCTTCCGACATAAAACAAGCTCTATAAAAAAAATTCTTAAAAAAAAAATCGCAGCTTCCGCAAATTTTACAAAAAAAGCTATCCTACAATATTTGATTAACGCTTTTATTTCCTATGCATCCAATCCCGAAATACAAATAAAACAGAAGGGAACACCATTTTCATTTGATAAAAAATCCCAGTTATATTTGTCAACTTTGTATTTATTTGCGTAATGTACTCTATGCATTATTCGTAGTACGTAAAAAAATTCAGCAACGCATCTATAATAATTAAATACGTGACCACAATACTTTACACAGTTTATGATTTCGAAAATTAAATGGCATTTGAACCGTTCCGAGGGTCTCAGAAAAGTATCATAAGCATAATGTTATAAGAAGCACGGCTTTTGATCTTTGTTTCAATCTGATGCAGGCACTGGTTGAAGCCAACTTCACCCCCGCCCACCCTTGCGGTGCAGCACACTCAAACACGCAGCTCATATTCTTAATGCCCTCCAGGTGCAAAGCAGGTATGTTGCCAATGTTTCATGGATATTACGATTTGTACGTGTATATGTACTATACGCGATGAGCTTATATGGCATTCGTGTGTATACGCTCCTAAAGGTGCTATAGAGGGTGCTATCGTATATTGTATTATATAGCTTTTGCTACCCCTCCTGTGAAAATGCACATGCGCAGTGATTACGTGTATTCAACAGGAGTGTCCTGCGCTTGGGGGGGGGGGGGGGATATATACGCGGCTTAACGGGAGCCTGATGTGTACCTGTTCTACTTCATACTACAGGACCGTCAGGCCATGCGCACACCGACCTTTACTACTTGCTGCTATCTATATAGGGCATTCCATACCGATTCGACCTGGCTCTTACCCTCGACCATTCAAATTTCATCACGAATTTTTAATGTTTTGGCTCCAAGTATAAGTGCCTGCCAAAATTTTGATGAGTTTTTTTTTTATCATTTGATATACTTATGATTATTTAAGACTATCAAATTGTTCGTCGTTATTTTAAAGTTTGAAAAAAATTTGAAAAAAATTTGAAAAAAATTTGAAAAAAATTTGAAAAAAATTTGATACCGGATTCGAGCCACTTTGTGTTGAAGCTTAAAAATATTGATATCTAATGCAGGATTTTTGAGAATTTTTTCAAACTTTTGAATAATAACGAATAATTTGAGGGTCTTAAATAATCGTAAGTGTATCGAATATTTAAAAAATGTAATAATAATTCTAGTTGGAGCAATAAGATTAAAAAATGTGAATCAAATCCAAGAGGTTGAGGGTCAGGACCCAGGATGAAAAGGCATGGAATGCCCCATATCCATGTATAGATATACCAGGCGTTCTCCGTCAGTTCAGTCAAATTTTTTTGCTAACCCTCTCAGTTATTTCTCATAATAAGCCAGATTTTAGTAGCACTTTGAAGTACATTCTGTGAGTTTTTGCAGAACTTTTTTTTTTTCAAAATTTTAGCAACCATTTTTGTTCTTAACTATGTATGTTGGAAGGCAAAAATAGCAACAAAAAAAATACAAACCTAAAATTTCATATTTTTTATAAACTTTTCAATACTGTAGTTGCATTCTAACTTTTACTTTGAATATTTAAAAATTGATTTTCTCAGAAAAATAATGAAATAAATCGTTTTTTGTCAACATTTTTATTGGCTTTTTAAAGTAAAAAATGTATACTGTCGATAAAATTTTGAATGCTCCAGATTAATTTTTTTTTTCTTCTATTTTTACTCATAACTTCCTCATAATTTTTCATCTTGCACAGAATTTCATCTATGAGCAACATGAAAAATTATGAGGAACTTCAGAGCAAACTTCTACTTTGCTACTTTTTTTTAGTATACTCAACATACATTTTTAATCATTCTCGTATGTCAAATTAAATATAATGAATACCTGAAAAAAATCATCCTACACAAGAATACATTAATTTTCATAAAAAGTTTCATTGAAAAAAATCAAACTTTCTAAAAATATTATTTTTTAACACCGTATTTTTCTTCAGTGATTTTACAATTCCAAGATATACAATTTTCTAAATCTGTACAAAACCATTTACAAAATATTTTCAGGGAAAAAAGAAAACAAATAAAAATCTACATAAAAATAGTATCAAATAATAGTAAAATCAGTGTAATTATTATAAATAAAAAAGTGACTGAAAAAAAGGGATTAAATTAACAGAGAATGCCTCATATGTAGTAAAGTGAGGCAACGCGGCGCGCTTATGTGGATTTTATGTATACGAGCGCGCTCTCTCGTATACACACTCGTATAATTCGTATGTAGATTTTTGTACCCAGTTTTCCGCCTACGTGACACCACCCACCGGCAACCCCTGCGGAGCCGGCGCACCGGTAGCGTAGGTCGTATTGCTTTTTTTTTTTTTTTTTTTTTTTTTTCTCTCTTTTTCATATTTGCTACTATACGGATGTTTTCGGTGATGCTGACGAGGTTGATGTAGTGTCGTGGCTCGGGTGTTGTATGGACAGTGCAAGCGAGGTGAATGCGGGTCATCTGAGAGATAATTGGAACGCTTTTGCTGAAAATAAACTTTTACTTTTAATTCGCTATGTGTCTGATCGTTAGTTTCCACCGTTTACTGTTAAATAATGAATTTTCTGGGGAAAATTATTGAGCGACTAATTCTTCTCTCGAGATATTTCAAATTCGTGTCACAGAAATTGGTGACAATACTTCGACTGATCGAGTCATCGGCTGTTTGCCAGAAATGTCGATAACAGATTCGTAACAGAAATATTTTTCTAAACAGAGTGAAGTACCAAAATTAAAAAAATATTACTCTATATTGCACAGGAGTGTTGAAGTAGATTTATAAATATCACATTGATTTTTAATTCACTTTATTTGTATATTAATTTGATAAACAACTCGATTTTTTATTATCCTCCGATAATGGTGTAAACATTTTATTGAAAATAAAAAATATATGTATTTTTTTCTATAGATTCATTTTTTTAATAGCATTAGAAATAATCGGTAATGGGGGAAGTACAGTGGCGTATTTATTTATTACATTCAATTTCGTGGCATTTTTTATTTTTTTATTTTTATGGCAACACTTTTTATTCTGCTCTTGAATAAAAATTGTACATTTTGTGATATGGAAGAATATTCTTTTTTAAAATTTGAATGTCAATTAATGATGAATAAATAATGAAAAATCCACACCTTCTACAGTTTTGTAAAATAATTAACATATTCAACAGATTGTAAACTATCATGTCCCTAATTTTATTATTTAAAAGCTAATAACCGGAAGAAATAAATGAAAAGAAAAGACGGGCCATAGTGAAGTATTTTCAGAAATTTCGAGACATTTTTATTTTTTTTTTATTGTAACGTACAAATTTTTGCGTGGATTTGGTAATTTAAATAATTTTAGAAAAAGGACATACAAATAAGTTAAACATTTTTTGGGTAAATCGATTTTTTTCCTTAAACACCAAGAATTATAATAATAAAAAAAAATTCCTGACAAAACACAGCGAATTTTACAATAATTGATAAACAGACCAGTTATGTATTGCGATTTTTAAAACTTTCGACATGTATATATTCATGAGCCTGCAAAAATTCCCGATTGTAAATATTTTCATGAATATTGGGAATGTTTCGTATTTCCAAGCAAACAGGGCTTGCTTTATAATTGTATTCAAATAATACAAAAATAAAGCAAGTCCTGTTTCATACTCATTTTGCAAGTATAAAACAGGTTTATTAATTTATTTACAACCACAGAGCGACCGCGTTCAATCAAAATATATGAAAACGGGATTGCGAGAGTCAAACAGACGTTGATTAAAATCTTGATTATTAATTGCATATTAATTTAATTAACAATAGTCTTTGAAAAGAGTAAAATAAGAAATAACAGCACAGTTAGGTAAAAGAAAATCAGCTATACTAATAATTCTATGTTTGTAAATAGTACAATGGATTTTACAAACGTCACACTTTTTTTTTTTTGCTTTTCCTTTATATTTTAATTACTTTAATAACGAGTTCACGGAGTTTAAATTAGCTTTATTAGGTTATATTTACGAGCAGAGAGGTCGTTCTCAACCAACACACTGTCACTCATACACACACACACGCACACTCTCTCTCACTCTCTCACTCTCTCTCTGTCTCTGTCTCTTGGAAATATATCATAAATATTAATTAAAAATAATTTTGGTGTCTCATCTCGCCTGTTTAATTATAACAAATTTTTTCCTCCCAAATTAATTTCTACTCAATCTCATCTCTGACACATAGTTTCACATATTTATAGGATGTTTTGGAAGCTGCATGTCTAAATTTCATATTATTTGGTCTAATTGAGTGAGCTAAGTGACAAATTAATGCAAACTAATTGCACCATTTATAATAAGCTATTTTAAAGTTTCATCTTGGCATAACTTTTCAAGTTTCAGCAATATACAAAGACCCGCTTTGCCCCAATATTCCTTCATGTCGACGGCGTATGTAGTAACATCGTCAGCATCACGAAGCACCTGATATACATGCATGTTTATACTGTACTACACGTAGTGTACGTTGAGAGAGGTACCAGGGATTTATAAAACCCGCGACAGTATAATAGCACAGAGCTCACGACCTCCTCATATTTCTATAGTATATGTGGCAATCCATCTCAATTTTTAGAATATCATCGCTATTTTTTATTTATTCAAATCTTTACTTAAATATTCGAATGATCACAAAGCAAAAGCTCATTTTTTATTTTTTTTTATTTCGATCATTTTTGCAGAAGATATTTATCTTCAAAATAGTTTGACTCTTAAAGTCGTGATTTAAAAAAAAAATATAACTTGGTGCTGATTAATCGAATTGGAACATACGGGAGAGTTTATTTTCCTGTTGAATTCAACTATTCGAAAAAAAAAAAGTAAATAAAGGTGTGCTATAAAAATAAAATATAATGGATGAAAGTAATTTAAAAAATGGAAAGTTTTGATAAGCGATGGTAATTTTAGTATTGACTTTATTTTTTTAGCAAAAGTAATCTGCAGACACTTAAAAGAGGGAGGATTTTTAAATAATGATTTTTCAGTCCACCGTGCAGAAAAGTGAACTTGTCCTGAAAAAAAAAGTTTCGTTCAACACACTCGAGAGAGAAAAGCTTATTTTTTTAGCTCGTGTGATTGTAAAAGGCCCCTTCGGCTCGTATACTACAAACCCATAATCGCTAAAAACGACTCTTTCTCCGCGTAATGTTGGAATTTACTGTTTTGTAAAACCTACATGAAAATCGGTGCTTTTCATAGCAATTTCGCGGGACGAAAGTTGCCAATTTCATGGCATTATTGAAAAGATATGTTCGCGGATGGGCAGTTCGTTATTGCTTCACTTTCGTCCCTAGGGACGAAAATTTGTAACCTCACGTTTCACTGCACGTCCTACAAAACTACCATTCATGCACTTTGTAACAAAAAATATAGTGTGCAACTCGAGCCAAAATTGGCGTTTGCGACTCGTGTGATTGTAGCCCTCGCTTCGCTTGGGCAGCCTCGCCAGCTTTCAAATCTCGCGCTCGTCGTAATCGCCAACTTTCGGGCCTTGTTGCACAATTTACTAATTCTGTATTGTTCTTTTTATTGCGTACCATTTATTTTTTCTCTTTCAAATAAGTGAATTCAATTCGTGTATCGAAAAATGGTACTGCTTAAAAAATCAAAATATTGGATAGATAAACATCTCCTGTAAGAGTGCTCCGAAAAATGTTTTTTAAATTTAAGTTTCTCTGAGCCCATGAGAATTACAAATGGACCAAAAATTGAGCTGGATTAGGATTCTTTGTCGGTGGAACCACTTTTTTTTTTTTTTTTTTAACTAAGTCTTGATTTTTTCTACAGTTTTTTCACAAAAATATAAGAGTTACATTTTATGAGAAATAAAAATGTGAATTGATGTGAAATTGTGTTTTTATTACAATTTTTACTTCGCATTTGAAATGAAAACTTTGTTTTTTTTCTTTTTCAGCAAAATAATAAAATCATTAGCTTTTTTCACTGCTGATTTTTTTTTTATGATTCTAAAACAAATTTTATAAAATTTGTAAAATTTCGAGTGAAATCGACGGTCTCCAGTTTTACAAAACAATTCAAACGATTATTCTCCAGAGAAAATCAATTTTTATTTTTCAGATGCCTTCAGTCTCATACAAATTTTTCACAGGATTTATAGCGATGTGTGTAAAATCTACAAACAATCATTCAAAAAGAAAACAATTTTTTTTCGACTTTTTTCACACTCTGATTTTTTTCTGTAAATACTCTTCAAATCGCTATATAAATTCTATCTGATTTTAAGTAAAATAAAAAATGTCGCTTAGGTTGAAAAAAAAAATGCACAAAAAAAAAATCTTTTTAATTAAAAAAATGAACTTAAAATTACATTTGAAAATTCAGTGAAAGTATGATTTTGTTACCTAGTTTCTTTTTCGCAAAAAAAAAAATAAAATTTCACTCCTAATTTTTTTTTTTAAATAAAATTTGACAAATTATAAGAAATGTCGGAGAGATTTGCTGGTAGATAAATAAACTAAAAAGTAGAAGTGACACAGAATGACTCATATACATCTATGGATGCTACTGTCTATGCATATACATTCTGTATATATGAGGGGTAGGTCGAGCGGCTACTACCGGCGCGCGAGCTCTCGTTGATGAGTTGCTGCACGCGCGTCCGTGTAATATGTAATATGTATGGAGCTCGAGGCGACAACCGTCGCGCTGGTACCTCCAGTTTGCTTCTACTCATTCGCTGCTCGGGACTACTAACACGGATGTACGAAAGTGGAGAAGATATAGCTCAATCAACCTGCTCGTTGCTTGGGAATGCAGGCATATATCCAAGCCTACGGTAGTGCACATAGTAGAAGAAGAAAAAAAAAAAAAAAAAGAAAAAGAAAAAAGAAAGAAAAACAGAGGGACGTTACATATTCATTGGCAACGAGACAACCATCCCCCTCGTTATATATAACATTCCAGGCAGCAGAACTACTTTCGTACTTGCTCTTTAATTATTTATCACTGGTGGGCACTAAACGTTAATTATGCAGTACACCTTTCTCGACAGTGATATTAGGGGTGTTCCCGAGGGACATAGTTGTGGAGTATCAAGATTTTATATGACGACGTGTAAAATACTTGAAATATAGTACTTTTTTTTTAAATTCATATCTCACTGTTTTTATGTGGTTGCATTTTTTTTCTTAATTGTTAGTGAGAATAAAATGGTTATGTTTTGGTATAAATGATGAGATATTGGTTGGTAGTGTGTTTAATAATGTAGCTAAATAAATTTTAGACAATTTTAGACTATTTCCGACAAAAAGCATGTGTTTCCTTTTTTTATCTGTTATAAATTATATAAATATCTCATGTAACCTCTATAAGAAAGCAGAGGATATTAAAAAATTGATGATTTTATGTGAGGATGTGGAAAATAATTGAAATATAGTATATTCGTTGAAATTCCTACATCGACTTTTTTTTAAGGTAGCACTTTTTTAAAATTGTTATTGAGAACAGAACAGTTATGTATTACTGTAATTTATGTGATATTTAGAAAACTGGGGAAAGAAATTTTTATGATTTTTTTTAAGCACATTTTTTTTTTCATTCGAAGTTAAATTTTTTTTTTTTAATATCGATTCATTTTAGACAAAAATGTTGTTTGATTTTATTTTTAGCATAAAAAAAATTAAGGGAAAATCCATGAATGTTTTTTTTATTTTCTAAATATATCAAATTGTAACAGTTTCATTTTCGTTTATTGATTTATTTTCGGCCAGAGCCGACTGTGGCCCAATTACAGGGTAACAGATAACTATCACTCATACAAATAATTCAACAGTTGTGAGAATCGGATAGAAAAAAGTGTTGATCACTCAATCGCAGGAAGAAGTTTACACGATACCGATTAAGTTATTTTTGGAAAAAAAATAAACAACAGTATTGATATATATATAAACTCCTTCCACAATTCGTTATATTTGCATTTAGCCATTTTTTTTTAGTTGAAAAAATATCGTTACGAATAATAAATAATAAATAATAAATAATAAATAATAAATAATAAATAATAAATAATAAATAATAAATAATAAATAATAAATAATAAATAATAAATAATAAATAATAAATAATAAATAATAAATAATAAATAATAAATAATAAATAATAAATAATAAATAATAAATAATAAATAATAAATAATAAATAATAAATAATAAATAATAAATAATAAATAATAAATAATAAATAATAAATAATAAATAATAAATAATAAATAATAAATAATAAATAATAAATAATAAATAATAAATAATAAATAATAAATAATAAATAATAAATAATAAATAATAAATAATAAATAATAAATAATAAATAATAAATAATAAATAATAAATAATAAATAATAAATAATAAATAATAAATAATAAATAATAAATAATAAATAATAAATAATAAATAATAAATAATAAATAATAAATAATAAATAATAAATAATAAATAATAAATAATAAATAATAAATAATAAATAATAAATAATAAATAATAAATAATAAATAATAAATAATAAATAATAAATAATAAATAATAAATAATAAATAATAAATAATAAATAATAAATAATAAATAATAAATAATAAATAATAAATAATAAATAATAAATAATAAATAATAAATAATAAATAATAAATAATAAATAATAAATAATAAATAATAAATAATAAATAATAAATAATAAATAATAAATAATAAATAATAAATAATAAATAATAAATAATAAATAATAAATAATAAATAATAAATAATAAATAATAAATAATAAATAATAAATAATAAATAATAAATAATAAATAATAAATAATAAATATGTTAACGACGAGTAACTTGAACTTTTAAAAAATTTAGTCATATTCAAAGGTACATTTGATATTTCTGAGTTTTCAAAAAATTCTGATTGTAAATGATGCCAACGTTCATAATTATCAAACATATATTGTACAAATTATTGGTAACACGTACACATATGTTGTGTATACGCATTTATAGACATATCGTTTTACTTTCTACATATATTAATACGTAGTCGATGGAGAACTCGATAACCAAACATAATATCAGTCATACTGTTATTATGTTTATTCGAAAGGATATTTTAGCATTGTTCGAGTAATGCAGTTGTCTGATTCAGTGGCATTTATTGTGTTTGACATTTATTGATACGAATTCCCTCTCCATAATTGGACGTTATTTTAACGGCGATAATTACACGAGGCTTTCAAGGATTATGCGCTTTAATTTACGAAACGGATATGATTGTCCGACAATAATTTATACGAGAGTTTTGTTGCTCCAGTTTTTATTGCACGTTACATCAGACTGTGACGAATGGATAATTAGAGCCAGCTTACAGTCTACGCGAGCTTTTCAATTTTCAACAACGAATTTCATTGTATATTACAAAAAAAAAACTGTAAGTTTAGTATTTATTCACAGAAATGGATTTTTTTTTTTTATTACATGCATTGCGTAGATGGAAAAATTAATTTGGGAAATATATTTTTGTATTTTATTTTATATCTTGGTCGACAAATTGTTTAAATAAAAATGTGGTATTCGTTGCGAAGTATAATCAATATAGGAAAGAAAAGATCGACAGATTTTCACCCTATTATGAAAATCAAACTTTTTAGCTTTAATATTAATTACCAGAAATTTATTGTACGATTTTTTTTTACTACAGAATTCTTTTTTAATTCTTAGATGAAGACGTATATGAGTGTGAAAAATAGTTTTGCGAACCATCTGCCGCAATCTAGCATCTTGCTCTTCATAAGGCAGAAAAGTTTTTAATGGTGTCTACGAGATAATTTTATGATCATGCATCTGATTTTTTTTTCCTTTTTTTTTAATTTAAAAAGAAGCTTCGCCCAATGTTTTATTTTTCATTTCAAACTACCGTGAGTACTATGATAATAAAAACTTTTCATAATGAAGCATCTTTGATGATACTCGTTAAATAAAGAGTCTAATTGTAATATACTATTTTTATTTATTTTCAGAGGAATACTTAGAAAAAAAAATTTCATATTTTTTAAAAAGAAGTAAATAATGTATTATATGAAAAATAAATCTACAGACATCTTTGATCAATATTAAATGTGAAAATAGTGAAATAAAAATTCTTCGTTCACATAGAAAATATTGTTAAAATTAAATGAGATCAAATGTTGTTTTTTAAGTGTTAAATTATTTTCCATCGAAATTCCTACGTACTGTGATATAATAAATAGTACAATAAAAAGTTTTTAAAAAAATGTATTTTAAAATCTTCCTTCATCTTTACTTTTACTGCATTGTTATCCTCTGCTATTTTAAAAAATAATATTCTCGATATTTCAATACACTTCTTTTTGGTGCTATAAAAAAAATCCTCTTAATCACTCCGATATGCCCTTTAGGATCTTCGTTTCATATCACATTTCCACTGATTTCAATAAATAAAAACATGTATCATTTACTTTTTTCCCCAAATCCAAATATAACATATTGTAGGAGTTTCATTTTTTTATATCATATCATGTATTAAAAAAAATAAATAATATTTAAAAAAATTAAAAAACGCAGTTTGTACTATTTTTTTTCCCAGACTTTGGAATTTTCAGTACAATGAGTCACATAGGATTTTTTGTACAATTATTTTTTTAACCGATAAAAAAAAACCCCTTTGGTCTGAAATCGTTGAAACACATTCACTCCATCGCTATTGCTTCCAAAATACGAGCTCGCGTATAGTCGAGTAGACATTTGACAATTTATCTCCTACACGGTAATTCATTTCAATGCACATATGTACATGGTGCCCCGTGTTTTTTTTCTCTCTCGTTCGTGGTTCGTTTATTCACGTAAAGCGCGGAAATGCCAACCTTTCTTCCGATTCCTCGGGTTTCGGATCTTCGCGGCATCGCAAATTCGTTCCCTCCGTGAAATGCACCCGGTGTCCTAGCCCCGGTGCCAATCCGAGCAACCTACAATGCACACGAGAGAATGCGCTATGGTAGAGGTTTATCTATTTCTTTTCTTTTTTTTTTGTCGACAAACTACAGGAAAAAGGTGTACTTGATTGATCATTGAGTAGCAAAAAAAGGGACAGGTTGATCATTGACGACACGACGTAGCGAATAGCATGTCAAGGATGAAAAGTTATGTAATGTGCGTGGTGATAATTACGCAAATTAATATATTAAGTCCAACGAGTCATTTTTTTTTAATCGACATTATTAATCAGACTACGAACCTTGATTTTAAATAATAATGCCAAAATTCATTAATATGTTAGTTTAATAAAAAGTGGTTAAAAAAAAATTAACTTTTTTTTTGTTTATTGTATTTTTTAGATGTTTTTCTAATTTTTTCATTTCGTTTAATTTTCAAGATTTATTGTAATGAAATATTTAACAAAAACATATACAAATTTGCGATGCTTCGAACATTTATCAAAATTCAAATAAATATACAGGTATATTTAGTTGAATGAGAGAAAAATCTTTATTTTAAGTCAATGTCAGACTAAGAACATCGGATTTAAATATTAATAATGTCAAATGTTATTAATAAATTAGTTTTAAAAAAATGGTTACAATTTTTTTTTCAACTTTATTTGTTTAATTGTTACATTTTTGGAAACTTTATTTAGTTGTCTTATATGAATTTTATACTTTCTTAAGGAATTCTCTTACGTTTTTGAAATGTGTAATTTCGAACAAAATTTGACGTTTTTTTAAATTAAACATTTAATGACACTGAAACTTCATGTGTGTAATATTGAACCTTTCTAACAAAATGTATATTAAAAATTGCAGCAAAACATTTATCAAAATTTAAAGATAAGTGAACATTATATTATATTAAGTTAAATGAGTGAAAAATCTTTTTTTTTAATCATCGAAATTAATCAGACTAAAAACATTAATTTTAAATAATAATGATAATAATAATAATAATAATAATAATACCAAAAGTTACTAATAAATTACTTAAAGAATTTTCTTACGTTTGTCAATTCTTTTTTTAATATTAATATTCTATTTTTTATGAAACTGTTCATGTGATGAACCTGAAACTTATTATGTGTAATATCGAATATATCTGACAAAACATATCCAAAATTCCCAACTTTTCAACAATTGCCCAAAGTTTAAAAAAAGTGAATAGAAAATTATATGTATTCGGATAAGTTTAATTTATTTAATTACAAAAACATATATACATTATTTTTGTCAATTTTTTTGAGCTAATTTATTACTTAAATTCTATTTTATATCAATTTTTTTTATTAAAAAAAAATTGATATAAAACACATTTTTAAACTTAAAAATGTCTCAATGTTCTGTATAGGCAGTAATGGCTTTTTCCACTTATTTTCCGTCTCTCCCAAAGCAGTCAGTTTGATTGTAAACAAAAATTACTTTTATTTCACAGAGTTTTAACTTCAAATTGATAACAGCAACTAAATCACCGCGAACAAGTTTTTCGAAAAGTATTCCTGTAGACAAATTTTATTTTTATATTTCAGTAAATAAGATCCTTTGTCAAATATTTCTGTGATCAACTGTTTTCAATTCCGGTATTTTCTTTTAAACAAGTCGAAAAAGTTCAGCCTGGCTCTGCAAAACATGAAAATAAACAGAGTTTCAGACGGTCCCTTTATTTTAAAAAATAATATAAAATTGCATCATGCGAACAACAACAACAACAACAACAAAACTCGAACATGAAAGTTTTCGATTCGTGTCGTCATTATCAACCTGGGGACACGGTAAGGAAAAAAAGAAAAGAGAGGCTCGGGGTTGGTACACAAATAACGACAATGGCAGAGTAAACAACGGAAGAGGAAATAGTGAGAGAGGAAAATACATTTCGCTCGTGCACATTGAAGGTTTGCGAGTATTGGATACATTGATTTCTCGTTACGTTTACATAGAGTGTGTAGAGGTATATAAATATAAATATATATATATATATATAAGTATATATAATATGTGTTAAATAATATTTACATAATATATTATATGCACATGGTTCAACTAAATGCGTAAGATAATTTTCAAAAGCGTGTAACAATTATAATAACAGTGTAATGGCCATTACCTTGGCGCTTCACAGAGTCGAGAGAAAATAGTAATTAGCTAATAATTCGGGCATTTAATGCGCACTTTGTAATTGGAACGTAAATTAGGGTTAAATTAATACCAATTTTCCGGCAGCCAGTTTTCCATTTTTTTTTTCTTTTTTTTTTTTCTTTCTATCGACTGTGCATCGCGCAACCAACTAGTTTCATGCATAAGCGAGCGAAAAATCGTTTATCGCTTCTCTCATTGTAGTCTCTTTTAATCGAAACCGATATTACCATAGTAACAATTATTCCAGAGATTAGGTTTGTACAAGAGGGGTGAAAAAAAAAAAACAATCGCACATGCGAGAATTGACGCTCAGGTGAAACCGGTGAAATGAATTTCAATGCAAAGCGAAGTTCTGAAAAAGCGTAAAGCGATTCTAACAAGCTGCAGGCTGTAAATAATTTTTATTAACCACAAATAATAGAGGACACCTTTAATTAACTGATTAATAACAAAAAAAATCATGGTTAATTTTTGCTATTCTATGCAGTCATTAATATTCGTAGAATAAAAAATGATAATAATTATCGTTTATAAGAAATATGTAAATTACACATATGAGACATTCTATATCAATTCAGCAAAAAAAAAAATCAGGTTTAGTTATCCCAAAAGATTCGTCAAATTTCAAATAAAAAAAAAATTCCTACCGAAATATGCCAATTTTTTCATTTTTAATTTAGTCTGTAATATTTTAGAAACGATTAATCGTATCGACACCTCAAAAAAACGAAAATGTGCGCTTGTTCATGAGCCACAAGAAACAAAAATATTCATAATTAATTGGATAATTTCAGGCAAATTTTTACGGCAATATCTACGAATTTTTTTTTTTATGCTGCAAACTGTGCAGAGTATAAAAACGAAAAAAAAAATTGTTGTATATGACCTGCGTTACCTGCGTGTTTTTGGACACCTGATAAAAAATTCTTCGTTTAATAAATCGGTGGTACATTTTTATTTTTTTTTTTTTGAATTTGCATAAACGCAACCTGACTCTCTCTCTCCTTAATATGCTTCAGCCAGCGCACACAGCTGAGCGGTCACCCAATCAAGTATTGGCAGCACAAAATGCTGTTTAACTCGGTAAACCGCGAGAACCGCACGGTGACCGCGCGTCCGGCGCTGTCGGTTTACATGATATTGGGAAATATCGATATTTGGTTTATTTTTCATAAAAATTTTACGCTTACCAAGTAGCGGTGCTGCAAATACGTACAACAGAAGTATTCCACACAAAGTGGGTGACCCCTGTTTTGTATTGTCTAAAAAAAAAGTTCATAATTTTTTTGCCCGTCATTTAGAGTGCTTACAATGAGTACAAATTATTTCAGATTTTTTAATCCTATATTTCACCCAGAATTATATACTGATTTGTGACATTTCTATTATTTTTTTTCGACTCGCTGTACATAAAAGTCAGTGCATTGTACAAACAAAATGTTGTCACATAAAATGTAGATCTTTGATTGAAGTTTCCACTGAAAAATTTCCGTCAACTGTGCATGATTCAATAAGTCGGGCTTGAACTTTGGACACATAATCAATAAATTTAAGGGATATTAGATTTTTAAAAATTGGCAAATATCAATGAAAGCGTTAAAATTTCATGGAATATTACATTTTATATTAAAAGCAATTCATCTAAAACTTATCTCGCACATTGTTTCTCGTCACTGACTACGAGATTCATAAAAAAATATTCAATCAATGAGATTTCAAAAGATTTCGAATTTTTCAATTTGTCTACTGAAATTTCGTCAAACTTCAGTATGTGCAATAATTAAAAAATGAAAGATATAAAGTGTCCTACCTTGCAAATTGTTTCCTCACTATTTCTCGTTTTTTTTTTTTGCGCACTAAGAAAACAAAAATTGCCCAACATACTTCTTCATATACAGGTGACATTGCAGTACACAAAAAATAATGTGGAAGCATCGTGCAAGATTTTACTTTGTAGCCCTCTTCTTCTCGCAAATACTGAAATGTAAATGTCACGAATGCTAATTAAGGTGACTTGTCCAAGAGTGCAAAATAAATATCGCATTCTATTCCGTTGTTCCATATTTATTCACGGAAGCAAATGAATATTTATAATTAAAAAAAAAAAAAAAATAACGAATAAATTATGCAGTTTCTTATCTTTCTTTAAATAACACATTTGAGGCATTCCATGGCAGTTCAGCCACTAAAAAAAAAAAAAAATTGCAAAAAATTGCAAAAAATCCAATAATATTTTTGTAAAAACTTCACCAAGTTTCAAAATTATACAGATGAAACCTGTTGAGATATTAGCATTTTTTCATTTTTTATTCAGATCGCTGTATCTTGGGAAGGATTCATCGGACAGACGTTTATAAAAAATGAAAATGCGTGGTTTTTCATAACGGATACGAAAAAAATTATTCTCGATTTATTTGACATATTTTAATACGACTTTTGCGGCAAAAACAAAAAAAATAATTTTTTTTTCAGCTTTTTTTTTCAAGATTTTTCCAATTTTTTTTTTTTTGGTGACTGAACTGTCATGAAATGCCTCATTTACCAATATTTCCACAAATTGTCGAATCATCGTAATGCAGCTACAATGTGAACGACAATAGCTTGAAGCTTAAGCATTTTTTCCCATTATGTAGTTCTCCTTTAAAGATATTTCTGTTTCTGTGGTTGCGACCGAGTGTCGAGCTTAGAGCTTTATCTCGGTCTCTTAATGCACGCGCTTGGCTGTGTCGAAGAACGACCGTGAATTTTCCGTTTGATATCATCGTCGACGTATACGACGCACAATGTCGTCCGGCATTACCAGAAGAGTGACGCTTCGAGAGGAACGAGCAAGGGAGGAAAACGAGCGAGAGGAGAGCAGTAGAAATGTAAAAAAAAAAAGAAAAAAAAAAAAAAAAGAAACAGCTCTTCGCTGAGAATGAAAAGACTGGTGCTAAAGGGATTGAATAGGAGTGAGACAAGCTGGAGACATATATATATATACCATGACGAAACACACCGTTCGACACACTAAACTCACCGGGAAACAGTGAATTTTCACGAATTTCTGCTAGGCCTGCCCTACTTTCTTTTTTTTTTTTTTTTTTTCTTCAACATCTCTCGCCTCGATTGATGCATGTATGCATATTGCACATCAGTATGTAGCACATGTGCTAGACCGATCCCAGTTGTACATCGTGCGTCTTGAACATGCAAGAGAGTGGGGCATAACGGGCTGTGGCAATTTTTTTTTTACTAAATTTACTTGTCATTATGGAAGGACCTGTTAAGGGGGTTGAGTTAGTAACGAAAAAATGATTTTCAGAGAGTTGTATTTTTTTTTTTCAGCCAACCGATGAATATGAAATTTATATATGACTTAAGGACTGGAACGAAGAATTTTTTCGTCACTGTTGAAACCAATTTGGTTGACCGGTTCCATTGTAAACCAGATTTATGTTTTTTCAACTGTGCGCGTGGATCAGAATTGACGACTCAAAGGATTTTCCTCGTTGATCTCTCATTTTGTTTGTAACGACATTCTGCATCGGCTATGCAGAGGGATTTTTTTTTAAAGGTCCCTAGGGCAGAAATATTCACTAATTTAGAGATTTAGAAATATATTAATTTGCAAATTAGTGGATATCTAAAGGCGGAGGGATTTTAAAAAAAAAATCCCTCCGCTTAGCAGGTGTAGAATATTGTCACAAACAAAATGAGACATCAACGAGCAAAATCCTTTGAGTGGTCAATTCTGAATGATGCGCAGAGTTGGAAAAACACAAATCTGGTTTACAATGGAACCGGTTAACCAAATTTGTTTTAATACTGATAGAAAAATTCTTCGCTCCAGTTCTTAAGTGATTTTAAAATTTCATATTCATCGGTTGGCTGGAATAAAAAATACAACTGTTAGAAAATCAGTTTTTTGATTGCTGACTCGCCACCTTAAATAATTACACAACTGAACATGAAATGCTGTTAAGAAGATTAAACAAGTTTTGTCACAAAGAGGTATTAAAATAACTATAATGCCCAGGGATTTTGAAAAGTACTCGAAATTAAATATATTGTCAGGAAAAGTAGTTTTTTTTAGTAACAATTTAATCACTGATTTACATAAGCTTTCTAATCCGAAATTATAAAAGTGTCGAAATTAATATTTTTTTGTTTTGTTATTTCAAGCATGAAATGACTCACTTAGAGTTATGGAATACATGAATTTAAAAAATTTTAGATTTATTTTTTATGTGAAACAATAAGACACATTTATTATAGTAAGTTTTTAGCTAAAATGGGTTTTTGCATAAATAACCGTATTTTGTTAATTTATATATCGGTAACTATGTGAAATATAAAAAATATATAAAAATATTAAATTTAATTCTATATTAAATATATAAAAAATATAAGTTTACAAATCCTTCGATATTTCCTCTGCAAAGTAAAAAAATATCTTTATCAAAATATTTAAAACCACGTTGATGATTAATCATTTTATAAAACGAAAAGAAAAGAATGATTCATTAGTGAATTTTGTTAATTTATATCTCGGTAATTATGTGAAACAAAATATATTTTTTTTTATAAATCCGACATAGTTTTCTCTACGAAATAAAAAAAATGTCGGGAACAAAATCTTGAAAACCACGTTTATGAATGATAATTTTGAATCACGAAAAAAAAAAAAAACAGTCGTCCACAGTAAATTATATTATATAAAATCTGCACAATTGGATAACGAAAATAAAATATAGCAAATATTTTTGTTATTCCTGACAAAAAAAGAAAAAGATGTATTCAATGATATTCTTGTCTTTTAACTTTGTTAACGTTGACTGACAGAATTTGTATTATTACACGTTTGTTACATTGCGAAATATATTTTTCATGTTCAAATTGTCCAGAAATCGATTTCAGCAACCTTTTATTATTCTAATGCTTGCATGTTTTTACTGGATTTCCAAGTACATACGTTTCCAGACAGGAAATGTCGATATTTTTACTCACATAGTCAGGTTACGTTTTGTTCATAAAATATGTCCTTCTTTAAAAATCCTTCCTTGCGGTTTAAATACCACCCAATAAATTCGTTTTTTTTTTTTAGCCACTTCGCCATAAAATTTAAATTATGTTGTGTGCGATTTTTGTAAAAACACATTTTTCACAAAATTTATAAAAAAAAAATCCAAAACTTTTGGTTCAATTAGTTGCTAAATGTTGGTAATTTCTGGATAAACAATAACGATTAAAATAAATTTTACAGATTAATCAAACTTCCTGGATATAAAAAATTACAAAAACTTTGCTTCCAGTTAAAAATACTACATCTCTAAAAAAAATTGATTCATTCTGCCCCACATTTTTCCATATGCACACAAAATTGCTGGCATATAGAGAAAAAAAAGAAATCTCTACTCTTTTGTGCCTTCCAATTGACTCTTAATTTTTGCACGAATGTGGAAATAAAAGAAAACGAGTTTCGCCTCAGGGTACTTGAAAAAAAAAAAAAAAATCTGTACAACCCTCAAGTTTTTCGCATTCAGATGCATTCAAATATTTAATAGTGGATCAATTAAAGATGCACAGATAATTACGTTAAAAGTAAGGATTTAATAGATCGCTTGAATATTGGAAATTATTTGATTTTTTTCTTTCAGTCAAAAGTAGTAAAATGAGAGATGTTGGTGCTGAGGTCGTATGAGAAAAAAAAATGTGAGGAAAGATTCGGCAAAAGACAGCCTGTAGAAATATTTGATTTGAAATATAGCAACTAATTTTTGCGTTTCGGTCTATATAATCAGGCCCTCTTCAGGAATTTTATTTCCATAAAATATTTATCACAATCATTCGTTTCTTTATTTCACCCAGATCGCCTAAATTATGGGGTATCTTTTGAAGAGTATCCAGTGGCCTCTCCGCTCGTCGAATCCACTAGAGACAGAGTAGTTTGTAATTTCGTGAAAAGCTATTAAAAACTGAGGTAGACCGGAGAGTCCAGTAACCGTGACATTTTATAGATCTTTTCACAAAGCAGTAAAGCCTTACGAAGAAAAAAAAGTGGTTCATTATGCCCCACTCTTACCTATATGCGCACAGAAATCGGTGTACAAAAAAAAATGATACTCGACCCTTTTTTTTCCTTCCGTTTGATCCTCGATTTTTCTCGAACAAAGGAAAACGAGTTTCGCTTCAGGGAACGTGAAAAAAAAAAAAAAAGCAAAATAAATCAGTGCAAAACCCTGATCTTTCTGCCTTCCATTCACATGCACTCGAATGTTTGACAGCGAAACGTATATATGCATGCAAATATCGATTTATTATTTTTCCACGTTTGCACATATCGTGTCTTCACAAAGTTCGAGCATTATCTCGTGCTCAGTGGCTCGTATTATGGGACTCGAATTTTACGTCCGACGTAGCTATTCAAAACGACGACAACGTGTATTGCAACGACGTATATGGACGTGTGCCACTTATTTTTTTTTTTACAGGTATTCGTGTACATAAAACATGTGGTAGTAGTTTTTTTTTTCTCTCGGCATCCATAAAACCGATCAATAATGACGATATTATTGTTTCTCGAAACACACTGTAGATCCACTGGAAGTGAACGGCTGTAAACAGCATTTGCATATTACTTCCTCATTCTCTTTCATCAATTTATACGAAATAAAGTTATATTAGCAATAATTCAGTACGTCACAAGAAAAATTATTCACATTTGAGTAATTATTCCGGTAATGTGAACATTGCTCGTGCATATTTAAATTTGTGTAAATTGTCATTTTTACTCGCAACACCGGTAGAATGGAAGTGGAGAAGCTTGCAACATGTTGCTTCCTCATTATTTTCCATTTGCCACAAAGGGAAATATATGAGGAAGTATATGTTGGCCAATTTCTGGGGCTTCCGCGCAGAGGAAAATGTATACGAAATTGTACTATATTGTAGTTTTTATTGATATTTTCGAGGAGATGAAATTTGGGTGACAATGAAATTGAAAAATTGTAAATTCTCTAAAATTGTATTGCTTCAATATGTTTTAACGAAAATTGTAGACAATAATGAGATCTTTTTTCATTAATTAATTTTTCTAAATTAATTGCTCGAGCAATTCTAAAGTTACAAAACTTATTTTATTTAGCAAGCTACAGAAATCTTGAATATAAAAATAAATCGAACTTATCTTTCCGAAAATTCAAAATTTCATAAAATCTGATTTTTTTATTTCTTTAATTCTTTTTATTATTATTTTCGAGTAAATGGTAAAAATTACAGTTTAATGAAATCTGTGTGACAATGAAATTGAAAAATTATAAATTCTCTAAAATTGTATTGCTTCAATATGTAGTAGCGAAAAATTATTGACAATAATGAGATCATTTTCAATTAATTGATTTTTCTAAATTAATTGCTCAAGCAATTCTAAAGTTACAAAACTTATTTCATTTAGTAAGCCACAGAAATCTGGAATTTAAAAATAAATCGAACTTATTTTTCCGAAAATTCAAAATTTCATAAAATCTGATTTTTTTATTTCTTTAATTCTTTTTATTGATATTTTCGAGTAGATGGTAAAAAGTAAAGTTTAATGAAATTTGGGTGACAATGAAATTGAAAAATTGTAAATTCTCTAAAATTGTATTGCTTCAATATGTTTTAACGAAAAATTGTAGACAATAATGAGATCATTTTCAATTAATTAATTTTTCTAAATGAATTGCTCAAGCGATTCTAGAGTCTACAAAACTTATTTCATTTAGCAAGCTACAGAAATCTGGAATTTAAAAATAAATCGAAATTATTTTTCCGAAAATTCAAAATGTCATAAAATCTGAAACATTTTGTTATTATAAAATTTTCAAAATATAGAATTGTTTACAGGCATTTTTTTATGAGACTCAAAAAGCAAAAAAAATGTTGTCAACAAAAATAACAGGGAACAAAAAGTTATGTTTTTTACTCCAAAATTTCAGTTCTCTGATAAAATTACGGGAATTAAAAAAATACTGACTATTCCAGCTGAAATAATTTACATGACAACGCTCTTAAAAATTACAAGCAATATTTCAATGTTTGCTTTAAAAAATTGCTACAATTTCAAAGTGGCGATTTATTCACCTCGAAAATTATAACTCAATGACCATAAATTTGTCAAAAGTTGGATAGCATTAAAAATGTTTTGCATTGTTGAAAACATTTTTAAGAGTTTATAAAAAAAATGTCAACTTAAATTAAGACGATTTTATAACTTTGAGTATAACATTAATTTTTTAACTATACAAATGTGATTTTCCACTGAGAAAAGTTAAGCATAAAATGATATGAAAATGCATCACATTTTTGTTTAAATAATTTCTTTAATTACAACACAGTAATTTGTATAAAAACGTCTTAACTCAACAACCATAAATATTCTAAGGCTGGATAGATTATTAGAAATGCATCTTTCTGCATAATTGAATACAAATATAGGAATTCATAAAAAGACATTTCAACACAAAACTCCAACAGTGTGAATATGATTTTCCAATAAATAATTTACCTTTACAATGTTTTCAAATTGTTTAATTAGATATTTTTATGAACTCTTAAAAAACGTTTCTAAGGTTTCAATTTCTAAAATTAAGTTTAAACTAAAGTTAAAAAAATTCGTCCCTTACAAACTAATCAAGATCTTTTTTTAAAAGTCAAAAAAATATCCAATAAAATATAATTTCAATTTTGAATATTACTTCAATTTCCCAACACAGTGTAACTGCAAATTACCAGTGAGAAAAATTAGCATCCTGACATATTTAAAAAGAATTTAGTATCGCAAAACTTCCTGTACGATGAAGTACAAAGGAGCGATTAAATAGTCGTGGGCGTATCAGTGAAGCTGGTCAAGCGCAGAGGAGTCTACAGTTTGAAACGCCAAGGATTGAAAAGCCGTGTATTTGCATAGAGTAAAAGCGATAGTGCAGCTGTGTTAGAATCGATAATTGATTACTCAACATCGATCGATCCAAGCTATACAACTGAGTGGCCGATAAGGTTTGCGGAAAAGCAAAAAAAAAAAAAAAGAAAAAAAGAAAAAAAAACGTTCTGAAGGGAAGTAACATCTGTCTTTGTCGGCTGGAGATCTCCCGACGGACCGTTTCGCCAACGAAGCGTATCGAAGCGAAACGAGATGCAAGGGCATACAATAGTAAGAAGCCATAGATAAGAGTCTTCGATGGCACATATACATATATATGTCTAAAAGGACAGAAACGAAATGTCTCTCTGGTGCATCGGAATTTGCAGAATCGATAAGACGTTTATTGGAACGTGATCTGACATTCCAGGCTCTTTCAATCTCTCTTTCTCACTCGTGCTTTACTCTGTCTGTTCGTCTGTAGCTCTGCTGATGGAATTCGAACCTAGAAAATGTATTGCTGGGTTATATCGTCTTTGCCAGGTGTCTGGATGGCGATGCCTTTTGCTACTTCCATCACGACATCGCCTTGCTGCAGTCTTGTTTTGCTTTTTCTATACTTGGATTTTGCAGTCAGGATGATTATGTTCTACGTTGTTGACCTCGTCAAGTGAAATAGCGGTCGCACTTTGGTAGACACAGATTGAGGGTGAAGCCCATTTTAGGCAAATGAATTTCTTTTTTTTTGTCGATTAAAAAAAAAATTGAAATTAAAAATGTTGGCTCATGTAAGAAAATCGCCAGGTCCGAATATTAAAAAAATATAGGAGAGAGTTAATTTTTTTCAAAGTGTACTTAAAAAATGACATTAAATCAAATAAATACCTTTCCAGAATTTTTTGTACTTGGACCAGGGGATTTTTTTTTTCTTCATAATTCCACGTTACTGACCTCGTCTCGACTGACCCAGCTTTTTGTGTGAGGAATAAGCGGGTCACTTTAATAGATTCAGCTTATAAGGGAAGCCATGTAAGGCAAAAGACGTGTTTTATTTTTTTATCTACATAAAAAGACAATAATTATTTTTAATTTCAACAATAGGCAATTACATTTTTTTTGTTTTTCAAAAAACTGAATTTTTGAGGACTTATACATCCCTGTATCGCTTCAAACGACACCAAAAACGAAATTTTTTTTCCTAAACTATCAAACCGAAAATTTGTCAACTTTCGTCTGTTTTTTTTTTTCAAACTTTGCTATAGAAGCAGAGTAAATGTGCGATAAAAATAGAATTACATGTTGCCGAGACGTGAAATATCCGGAATCGATACAACACGCCAGCGGTAGAGAATAAAATCGGGTCCTCCACTCGGTTAAAATTCTTAATAATTCATTTCTCGAAATATATGAGATTTCATATATTTCTGGTAATGGATCGATCCGGTAGTCTCGAGTCAACCGAAGGTATTAAGGTTTCTGCTCTCTTGAGCGAAAATATTATTTTCTATGACACAATTAAAAGCCTGGACACGTTGAAAAAAAAAACAAAAAATAATAATAATAATAACAATAATAAAATGATGAATATCTTGCATGTAAAGTGCAGTAAATTCTCTTGAGGGGGCCAAGGCCAGGAGATGCATATTCGCATGAATATACCACTTTATATGGCACCAGTGCAATTTCGTTGAAAAATAATAAAAAGCTACACAATTTCACAAAACTCACGTGGGCTCGTGTTGAAGGCCACAAGAGAGCTCAATAGATCGATAAACCGGTTTGAAATCGTACGAAGGCGAGACAGTCACAGTTGCGATATCCGAACGAACGCGCGGATATTGTTGCATACACTTTAACCAGGGTGCGCACTCGATCCTCATTTTTATTTTCTTTTTTTTTTTTTTTTTTTAACTAAACTTATCACTGTATCCGTTCGAGATTCTCTGAATTATTATCAGATTCACGAAATTATCACGTACAATCACAAATAACTTCCCAGGCTGCGTAAAAATCGTTAGTCAGTTCCGTTGAAGTAGTTCGAAGAAATATTCATGAAACAAAAGACCCTTAAATTATGAATTTCAGAGTAATGCATTTTTTTTTTTTAGCTATGAGAATGTATAGGCTCGAATTATGGTATGTTTAGTATAGAAATTGAAAAAAATAATAACAAGTGTAAATAAAAAATAGCACATCTATTATTATTATTATTATTATTATTATTGTTTTTAATTAATACATTTTTCTTATTGTCAGTGCGAGTTACGAAATTGAATTTCGTTTGATTTGTTTAAATAATGAAATTAATGAATTGCTATATAATATTTGGGACTTCACTGAGTGGTTGAATTGAATTCGAGTAAGGAAATGGTGTTTCAGTCGTGACTATAAAAATAAATGAATTATAAATATTCAGCGGCTAAGAACGTATGAAATTTAATGCGTTCCTGCATAATTCAGAATGCAAATGCTGCAATTTCTTGCATTGTTGTTGATCGTAAAAACAGGAAAATTATTCCCTGAATACAATTTTTTTTTGTCAACTACCGTCGTCTTAAGGAGTTTTCAACAGCGCAGTCACGTTAGTCGAAAACAAAGATTTCGAGAATTGGTTGTACACATTTGCAAATGCACATTAACAGCGTTGTGTTAAATTGACACACATTTTTTTTTTTCAGACCTTTCAGTTACAATTTTAAAAAAAGTATCACGAAGATTAAATTAAAATTGAGAGAAAAATGTGTTGAAACGACAAATTTGAAATTGTTAAATCAGAAGTGAGGAAAAAAGACAAATTTACAAAAATAATTACGTGGAATCGAAAAAGACACTATTTATTTTGCAGAATTAAATTTGTTTTTAATACCAAATATTCTTCTGTTAAAATGACAGAAAATGTACTGTAAAAGGTAATGACAAATATTTTTTTCTGTAAAAATGTTGTAAAATTCAATCTAAGAGGAAAATTACAATTTTAACATTGTCAAAATAAAATTAAACAGGATTTAAGGATTCATGCTGAAATAACAAAATCAAAAATTATAACAATAAATTTACAGAAAAATAACTCAATTTGTGCGAAAAAATCCATGAGACATATTTCGACGCCATTTCCTTACAAGTCAAATTCCTAATAATAATTCGATCTTGATTAGTCTCAATTTACTTCGTTAAATAATTTTCTACGAATTCGTCGAGTAACCAGCGTCATTTCACTTTCCAGTTGAAAAAAAATATTTCGTTATCTTCAGATAAAAAATAATAAATAAATTACTGGAGATCTTTAAAAAAAAATGTATATTATTCAAAATATTTAGATGAATTCATAGTGCATTTTTTCATAAATTCTTCAAGATCTAACGAAAAATTACATTTCTCATTCCTATAAAAATGCTTCAAAATCTCTCATTTGTCGTTGATACAAAGCTAGTTATTTTACTATAAATTAATTGTTATACCTTTTTTTTCTATGTTAAATAAGACCTCTTTAATTAACATTTATCTTCGTCCAAATTAATTTCCCTTTGAAAACGTCTACAAACTATTTTTCGAAGTCTTTTAATACACAATTCACCCGACGGCAGGAAGCCTTCTTAGCAATAAATAACGTAACGTGAAAGAATGTCATAATAAAGATGAATAATCACGCGCACAAGGCACAACATAGTGAGACGACGCGGCTATGTTGTTGACATTTTTTCAAGAGAAAGATTGTCCACGTGCACGAGTTACACTCTCTCGTCTACAAAGCGCTTAGAGGAGCGTAGAAAATAAATTCCACGTTTTCGCGACTAGCAGAACGATTTAGCACGACTGTCGAGCGCAACCTGCCATTCGTGACTCCCACGTTGTGCTGAGAGAGCAGAAAAAGATCCGTACAGGTCGACTTGGGTAGGTATGAGCCGACGGAGCGTGTGTTTACAGCATGATTATCAGCGCGGCAAAGGACAACGTGGTTATTATGAGAAGAGAAGCGAGAGACTGTAATATCGAGGAAACAAATAAAGAAAGAAGAAAAGGCTGGGACTGTAGTGGAACCCAAAAACGCTGCTCGTCAGGCGGCCAACCGGTTTTCACGTCGATTATGTCTTTGCCTTTTATGTGCCCTTGACAGTTGACCTTCAACTTTCTGTATCAAAACAATAATCTTTCTATTTAGTCTGGCTAGCGAGAGATGTATTACGTTCGGTAGTATAATATGTCTATTCTTCAATGTGGCTACATAATTAGATCATTACTATGTGCGTAATTGTCAGACTGGAGGAAGCATAAGTGTCGCTGTATTAGGCTATTCAAATATTCTATACTCGACGGCGTGTCGCTACCACGACTCTTCATGGCGTTGAGACGCTACCGCTTCGCTTGATTAAAGTACGGTGATTATTTCTATACTATTTCAGGAATTAGTATATTAAAATAGTCGTTTTGGTATAGTCCGGCTAAACGTAAGATTCTAAGGGAATTTCGAACACTTCTCAATGGCATAAAAATATGAAAGAAATTAGGCACATGGAAGGCGCTGCAAAGATTGATTTTGCATAATAATAATAATATCAAAATGTTATTAACAAATTAATGAAAAAATGAACCGGCAACCCAATTTTTTTTTTAAATGACAATGATTTACTAATTTTTCTGAATATTTATGAATTTTTTTTTTTAAATGAATGGTTTATTAATTTTTCTGAATATGTATGAATTTTTTTTTTTTGTCTAATGTTTTTAAATTGTGGATCTCACCGTTAATTTTGTTTAAAAAAATGAAATTTCAAAGAAATTAGACAAAATTCTAAAAAAAAATCATACGTATTCAGAAAAATTAATGAATCATTTTTATTTTTTTAAAAAGTTGGGTTACCGGGTAATTTTTTGAGCAATTAATTTTTTCGTTAATTTGTTGATAATATTTTGATATTATTACTATGCAAAATCAATCTTTGCACCACCATTAATATGCCTAATTTTTTTTCAGATTTTTATTCGATTGAAAAGTGTTCGAAATTCTCTTAGAATCCCACATTTAGCCGGACTGTACCGATTTGACTACCTTAAACTATATTTTAAGTGCGGAGCGCATCATCGTGTGCAATTTTTCGAGCCTGAAAATATATAAATTCAAAATACGGATTGTACAGAGTAAAAAATCTTACAAAAAGGTCAACGTTTGTACATCTAACGAAAACTTTTGTCTATAAACATCGAATTTATCACAGAAATGTAGAAAAGTACAACAAAGAATTGTTGGAAAACTGGGAGGAACAGAAGTGTGGCTATATTGGCTAACAATACTGTGGTGAAAATTTCTATAATAATTCAGGAAGTGCCATTTATATGATATCAAAGAATACTTTAAGTGCGAAGCGCATGACTTATCATGTGCAATTTTTGCAACTGATAGATGCAATTTTTGGGTCCTGAAAATATATAAATTCCAAGTATACGGACCTTGACACAGTAAAAACCTTACAAAAAAAATAAACTTTGTGTACAAAGTTTGAAAAATTTGTCCAAAAATATAAATTTCATTGTGAAGCATTTTTCAAATGTACTTAAACAATAAATATTTATTTAACTCCATTGATTCGCTTTGACCTATCCAGGGCTGAATTTAATATTTTTGTTTTCAATCTTTCCTCCATTCCAATAATGTTAAAACAGAATTGAAACAACAGAAAAAAAAAAAAAAAATTAATACACAAGTTAAAATTAAAAACTAAACTATTTATTAAAACGTCATTATAATTTTTATTTATTTCTAAAAGTGGAGGTAAAATCAATATCCATTGTGTAATTAGTGTAAGGCAGGTATTAGACAATACCAATTAGTATTAATGTAAGAAAGATCAAGAGCTCGTGATCCCATTATCCCTTCCTTCACGTGTTCCATTTATTGATTTTTATCATCTTTTTATTTATTATATGTCGGTGTGACACCAAAAGAAAAAAAAAAAAGTGACATTGGAAGATTGCAGGTGATTTGGCCTTGCAGGTTTTCCGGCTGCAGTAATAATTGTCTGTTACATACAGTTCCGCTGAGCTACTGTGTCATTATTTAGGTAACTGCATTGAAGCTTTATGTATGACTCGCTGGTATAGAATGTAAATTGCACCACGCACCAATATTTCGTCATTTTTTTTCTTCATACTCACAATTATTTAAATTATTAATTAATTAATTATATACAATAGTATTACGCAAGGGAAATGAGATTAATTAAGTTCACTCCATGCCTTCAGAAATAAAGGTACAATCTGTATTCGAAATTTTTTTAAATTTCATTGTTTATCGTTTCTTAAATTGCATTTTGTGATGCTTGTAATTTCGTCTTCAATTCAACACAAATTAAATTGTGCAATACAAATTGACCGGTCACTCAATGCAGCTGTAATAATACACTATTATTATTATTATTATTATTAAATTATATGTGTGTTTATTATAAGTTGAAAACATTTTAAAAAATGTTTCAACTACCATGAATAGATTTTTAGGGGAAGGTAAATTAATGGGAAAAAAAAATCAATTGTGAGAAAGTTAAATCTCAAATTTATCTATCATTTAATATCTGGATCGAATCATTTTTTTTATCAGTCTTAAAACCAATTTCGTGAATCAGTTCTCTCTCTCTTGTTTAAAAATGGTAGAAAAATCCTTCGTTCCAGTCTTAAAATGATAGATTATTTTCATGTTTATGGGTTGCCTGGAATAAAAAATACAGCTCTTTGAAAATAGCTTTTTTCTGGTTCACCCGGTCCCCTTAAAAATTATTCAAGGTAGTTCAAAAATTTGTGATACGTTTTTGCACATATTGAACAATTTTTTAAATGTTCGTCATCGTTAATATGCAAAGATCTATTAATACGATACTTTTATTCTTCAATCAACACAGATATTATTTGACGATGATGATCATGATGGTAATAATAATAATAATAATAATAAAAATAATAATATATTTATCGATTAACAGGAATAAAAAATATAACTCTTTGAAAATAATTTAGTTTCGGCAGACTCAATCCCCTCATCAGAAGCAATATAATTTTAAGACTATTTATATTTGTAACAGTCACAAAATTTTCCTCAGATATTTGGCTCATTTAGAGTTCACTTCGTATAAATGTATAAAAATTGTACCTTAATTAATTCGCATTACTCTTATTTCCCTGAATACATTTCGAGAAATATGTAGAGCTATAGTCAAAAACAATAATTCTATAAGAATTTACAACTAAAAAAAAGAAGCTTTTCTTTTACTGTAAAAAATACCTACATGAGCAAGTAGCTAAACTACTGTCTTTTTCCACGTGAAAATATCCTGATCTTCTCACCCTTCCCCGCCAGCTTCCTCATCTTCAACTCTCTCTGATGGTTCTTCTTCCGCCATTATCTCAAAACAATTTTCAAAAAATCGTCAAAGCACGATAAACTTTGCAAACAATCAAGACAAACACGCTAGGGACTAGTTTTTTTTTTTTAAATATCAAATTAGTGTGACACGATAATATTCCTTGGCTCTGTTGCTGTCCCGCACCGAAATCTCGCGCGACTGATTTACTCGAGACGTTGGACGTACGGCGAGGAACGTATGGCTTCGGAAGCCAATGGCTCAATGCTATTTTCTTTTTTAATGCTCCTTAACACGATTACAGAACCGAAGGCACGTGATCGACTTCGAAACGCAAAGAAGCGGATTTTACTAACGTGCTGGCTTCTCTATGCACTGTATCATCCCCGCGACAACCAACGTCTCCGACTCAAACGTTGATCCCATTTTTTTTCTCGCAGTGATACTTTCTTCTATCTTCCACGCAGTTGAAGAGTCTTTTCATATTTTTCTTTTTTATAATTAGGAGCTTTTTTATCTAACTAGCAAATTGTTATACTTCACTCTATAAAAACTGTATGCTTAAAATAATTGATTGTGAAATAGATTGTAAATATACATAGATTGTGAAATATTTTATTCTTAAAATAGGACTAAGAACACATAATTTGGATTTTTTTTTTCTAATTTTGTACGTTGGGTATTAGTTAAGCATTTTAAGGAAGGAAAAATGCAGAGCTTATTTTTTAAATATTATTTATTGTTTATCCAGCTTATTATTTTTACAACGGTCATTTTTGTTGAGGCCAAATGTTGGCCATTCCTGACCATCTCGGCAGACCTTCAATTTGTCCTTTCCGATTTATCTAAATATTTTTGAATTTATTATACCTACTGAGAGAAGGTCTAATTTTTCAAAAGATTTTTTCTTGAAAAATCAATGAAAAAATTGAAAATTTTTAAATGTCGATATTCTTGTCATAATTTTTAAAATTATAAAAATTCCATAAAATCAAGTATAACACAATACAAATGTTAAGCCTATGGAGAAAGTGGGCAGAGACTTTGTTGTTCAATTTTGGATGGTTTGAAATTTCTTATTTTTTTTCTAAACTGTTTTTATTCGAGCTGTTTGAGCACTGATGCTAAAATTTTAGATAAAAATAAATTAATATACCAAAAAAAACGTGTTTATCAAGTCTTTTTTTAAAATCAATATATAATTTAAAAACTTCTCCTGTTTTCTTAACGTCGTTTTTAACATTGATTTAATCGCTGCTAAGGGTATTTTAGGTAAATGAAAGCAAATTACAAAACCGTTTTAATATAAATAGGAAATTCTCTCGGATATTGTCCGCGATTTTATAAAATTTCAATTTTTTGTTTGTTTTTAAAATTAATCACGACTTTTCATACAAAAATATTGTTAATAGAACATTTTCATATGTGTCACAGGTTTTTTGACAATTTCTCCAATTTTTTTATTTTCGTTTTTAAAGGCTGTAACTTCCACATTTTCAGAGTTATCAAGATGATCCATAAATGAATTGATTCGTTCAAAGAATTTCTTCACATTGTGTTTCGATAAAGTTCGATCAGTTGATCGGAGCCGGAGAAACCTAAAAAAACATGTAACCCACTTTTTCACATAATTTAAGCTCTTCAACCCGCCGCGTTTCTCTTGTTTTCAAACATTTCATTTTTTTTTCTTCGGCCATCGTGCAGCTTAAATTTTCCAGCTTACAAAACACTACTGTAACATGTCACTACGTCAAATAGTTACAATGTTACTTTACCTGAGACCCGAGCGTGCACACTTTATTGAAATTTCTGACCCTTCAACCAATTCGCCCTTCATAAGTCGAAAAATAGTGTGAATACGAAGAAGAACGTAATGACAACTTTTCTTCATCTCGAAGAGAGGATCAATTTATCATTTGGAAATATTTCATTATCTCCAATAGTTCCCGCGATATTGCGATTAAAGCAATTAAATTGTTAACAACAATATATTCTACCAGTTTCATGAAAAAATAATCAACATTTTCGGATTCAGGAGACCAAAATCTAGAGGATAAAACGACAGATTTTCGAATGGAGCTTTCATTGCATAAACAAAGGTACGTGGGCGCCAGGACTGAATAAGGTAATAGGGAAAATCCCTGCAAACAAATAAACAATATACATTTGTCACGTTTTCAGTCACATTTTTATTACTCAGTACATTAATTATCAAAACCGCTTTATTTCCTCCAACATTAAAATCAGAAAAAAATCGTTCAGGAAACAAAGCTTCCTCCACTAGGAAACAATATCTAAAAACAATAATGTAAAGAGAGAGAAAGAGATAGAGAGAGCGCGCGCGCGAGAGAGAGAGAGAGAGAGATCGCAAGATATATCCAACTGGTTGGCAATCAGAAGCTGGTCCAGGGTCCGTTGAATATGGCGGATGACATCCGGTGAGCGGAAATCTGCGGTGAGCCCTATGTGTGTGTATTCCAAAAGTAACATATGCATAAAGGAGAACATGTGTAAGCTTGATCGAACAAGCATATATAGAAGAGGGAAGAGAGATGGTCCGACTCGATGAGGCTTGAAATGGCTTTTCCTCCACAACCGGAGATGAATGGGTGTTCCAGTGAACGCGAATGAATTAAACGAGGAATATGGAGAAGATGAGTGCTTGCACGAAGCTCTTATATATATATATATATATATATATATACAGCATCGCACTATTGTATACACGTATATAGTAGAAACGTGCTTGCATGCAGTACAAGTAGCTCAAAAACTTTGCTTCCTTCTCCGAGACCGGTGTGTATATATAATCCAACGGGTTTTGTTGTCCGTAGACGCTTGCGCTGGATAGAATGAATACAGCCGGAGAGGGGGAAGGTGAAGTAGGAGAGAGAAAGAGAGAGAGAGAGAGAGGGAAAGAAAGGAAGAGGACGACACACAACGTGGAAAGTATAATAAGCCGTGTCTCGGGCGTCTCGAGAGCTGCACCCGAGCTTCTAAAACAACGCGCGAAGCTTTCCCATTAAACTCGCAGCAATATCTCGTCGAAAAACTTTAATATATAGCACATAATAACTGCATGCCCTAGTGAATCGAGCCACGGTGAACACAGGAGACTCCTCTCTACCCTTGAGTGCTTTACTTGCTGCATGCGACGTGACACTAACGTCGATTCCCGTTACCACGTCAGCAGTTTATATATATAGGAGGCGTTTCTCCACGAACTCGGCCACTTTTTTTTTTTTACCCTCTCGGATCTGTTCCACAATTGGCCATATATAGTAGTAGTACTATTTAAAGTAGCTCTTTGTGATTTCTAATTTCAGCTGAATATCCTTTGTTTACATAACTTCATGATGGAGTTAAAATAAAAACGTATCAACGATATATATTACTTTAAAGGTGTTACGACACCCTGAAAAAAAAATTCGTATCTTTTTTTTTTTGATTAAAAAATTCGATATACTTTTGAGAATATTTTAAGCACTTCCCCATTCCGAAATTCAAAGTACTTCAGGAGTTACAGCTGTTAGAAGTGGCAGAAGAGTGCGGCACTTTCTTTTGCGTTTTTCTCGAAACGACCTTTTTCAAACTGGTGTACACCGATATCTCAAGATCTACTGGACCGATTTACCTGAAATTTTTACCACAAATTCTTTATAACATTGTTTACAGCGGTACGTTGGGATTTTTTCATTCGATGTCCCGTTTTTAAGTTATAAATTTAATTAACTAAAAATTTTCATGAAAATTCACGTAGTTTTCTTCAAAATACTGCCATTTTTGCAAATAACATTTTTAGAAAATTTGCTCTACTTAGCGCCATAGCTACTACCTTCTTAAATAAGAAATTTTTTTTTTGTATTTTTCTGACGATGCCCGATTGAGAAATCTTGTACATCATCAACGAGGATGACTCATATCTCCGCCATTTTGTAATTTTTTCAATTTTTTTTTTGGAAATTGTTCTTAAATATGTACTTTATGTATGCGAATTAAAAGTTTTTTAGTCAATTTCATATCAGCGTCGGAAAAAAAAAATCATTTTTAACCGATTTTTCAGACCATCAAGAAGATGTAACAGATTTTATTGTAAATTCCTATATTTACATTCTTAAAAAAATGTGTTTCTTTTAAAATTCTCGTTATCCGTGTAATAAAAAAGAAAAAAAGTTTGAGTTCATCTCTTCCCGATTTGCCTCTAAGAATTCATGGCTGACACCTACAGAGGTATTTCCGCGTGAACCTTCCGCGCCTCTGCGGAGTTCTCGAAATTCAATTTCCTGAGAGGATCTCTGGATCACCGCACACTCAGTTGATGCACGTATATCTGCCACGCAACCGCAACCCGTAGCGAAGTCTCCGGTTTAATGCATTGAAACGAGAACATAGGAAGACACGCGAAACAGCATATTAGAGAAGTTGGATGGCGCACACGCGGTCCTCACGCGTCCTAACACGCAATGACGCGGACGTGGATATGCTTGTGGTTTAACCCCACATAGATGTCTAGATCGTTGGGAATATCTCGAGAGTTTCCGTTATACATTAATCTCCACATCTGAAAACGAATGGATTCTCTCTGCCGCAGTGAGACGTACGCTTAAGTGACGTAACTGTCTCTGGCATGTAACACGTGGACATGTTGTTAGACACTGCAATGCAAGACGTGCTTAGTTCCATAATTACTCGCCAACCGCTGCTCTGTGAACTAAAGGAAGAAAACGCACCCATTGTGGACAAACAGTCTGCTTCACCGGATCCTAATACTATTGTGTTGTTTTATGCTGCCGTTCGAAGCTATATTGTCTAAGCGTGCAGCAGGTGTTGATTGAAACAACAGTTCTGCTGTTTCTTAGAGAGAAAAAGACATTTCTGATTAAGATTTTTGAGTACCGAAAGTATTTATACATACTTTTGAGTATCTCTGTTTCGAACAAGTTTGAAATACACAGTATGTTGTTTCTTTAATTTAAGGGGATGCTGAAGTAGATTTTGTTATTAATTGTGGTTGTAAAAAATAGATTACTTTATGATATTCGTCGTTAATATTACGAAAATGGTTATACCTTCTTTTTCTATGGTATGACAACTCCACAGAAAAAGCTGTAGCCATTTTAGAGAATTATAGAAATTTTGTCGAAATTGGTAAAAAAAGTTAAATACGTTGAATTTTGTAATGTTAAAAAAATTTGAAACCGACTTTGACGTATTTTTAAGCTACTGCGTGCGAGATTGCTAAACACTTTCGCGAAACACAAAATTTGTTTAACAAAAGGTTTTAACATATTTTTTTATTACGATTTATTTTTTTACTTTCATTAGTACGGAGTAACAAAAAAAGTTATTTTTTTCGTTTATCGTCGAAAAAATTGTATTTGTTTTTAAATGCTACTTCGTGTGTCGAAAAAAATAACATACAGTCGAAATGATAAAAAAAAATGTACGGAATTTCGATTTACTAAATATAGCAAAAAAATTAAATTTAGTAAATTCAGAACGACTGATTGTTTATAGTGATAAAGAGTGCAGGTGATTTTCAGTAAAATATATCTTAAAATCTAGTCTTAAATCAAATTTGAAAAAAAAAAAATTAATATCGTAAACAATTGTATTATAAAGAATATTTTTTAAATTTCTTTGTTTCACATGGCTCTTCTTATCTTTATTTTAAGGAAAGAATAAACGTGCAATCTTATCAGATTAAAAAAAATACATACAATATAAATTCTGATAAAATTTAAACTACTCGATAGATGCTCGCCATCTTTTTTTTTACCACTCATGATTTAATGTGTTACATAAGTTATATAGAAAAATTGAGCCAGATGTCTCGTAATTTGTTAGAGCTTTTAGCGCGCGAACGACATTTTTCAAAAAATGAAATTTTTTTGCCAATTTTTTTGCAAATTTTTGCCCAAATCTTTCTCCATGATAATCTGCATAGAAACCAAATTTAAGCTAAATCTATTACAAAAATTAAAAAATGTTTTCATTTTTATGAAGCAAAATCGAAATTTACCAATTCATCTTTGATAATCAATAATCGTGAGTCCACGTGGAAAATTGCTTCCAGATATCTCAGCATTTACAAAAGTTGATGTGTTTACGGACATTAAAAAAAAAAAAATTAAAATTGTCATAAAATTGAAACCGCTCGTTCGATTTTTGGCAATTTTATCATTAGTCGATATATCGAAATTTGCGTGAAAACGCTTTTTTCAAATTTTTCAAAGTGCTATAAAATTTGAATCTCTCAACAGTTTTCACGCCAAATACCAAACATTGTATAACATTATAGCCCACTTTCGTGCCAAATCTGAAGAAGATACATGAAAAATGACGTCAGTTGTGCTAACAAGGAAATCTGTACGCCCAGACAAGCACACAGATGCAGACATTTTTTTCTAAGCCACTTCCCTCGACATTTTCGACAATTCTGAGTGTCCTGACATGAAAATCTTGAAAAGAAAAAAAATGCTAAACTCTCAAAAAAAAAAAAAAAAAAAAAGCTTTCTCTGTGAGCAATGCAAGAACGATATCTTGTACAAAAAAAAAAGTATTAAAAATAAATCAAATACTTGGTACTTTTATTTCATTGCCCAGCTCTGACGCAGTCTGATGAAAACAAAACAAAAAACCAGCCGCATTCCCATTACTTAATGTGATGGTAGATGACCTTGAAATATTTTGTAGTAGACGTAAGAAACGTCCCGTCAGACACGTGGCTCGTCACAAAAAAAAAAAAAAAAAAAAAGAAAAAAAGTTTATATTCGACAGAAATACGTGAATTCTCGATGAGGCGACTGGCATTGGCCTCTGCGACGATGCTCTGATGGTATATTAGACTTGTGGACATGCCTCGCGCGCTGTGACAGATCTTCGCACGCAGTACGTCGCACTTTACGCACCGCTGTCGTAGACAGCACTGAAACTACTGACTAGCTATCTCGTGAGCGCGCAATATTACCACCACGTCATCATCAGTGACGCCGAAGAGACGAGTCTCGTCGTCGTCTGACAGATATCGCTCTGATGCACGCAGCGCTTTACCACTGTAGAGCAGTGTTGTATACACAAAAGAAGCGACGGTAAAAGCACGTTAGCGATAAATTCTCGCTGACGATCTCGCCCGGCATTACTATACTTTTACTTTTGGTGTTGTGAATTCACCGGTGAATAATGTTAGATCATCATTCTCCCGGTAATGTTTATGGGCTTACTGACTAAATATCGCACGTAAAGTTGCTCTGACAAACCATAAAAGTTTGTAGAAATTTGCGAAAAAGAAACAGCTGTGGCAAATTGTATGCCCGTATTTTTCAGCAGTGTCTAAGTGAAACAGTATACTTTGAATGAAAATATGGACTGTTAAAAAATCTTGGAAAATTGATTAATTTTTATTGGTGCTTTTTTTGCAGGGATCTGAATATTTAATTTAACATACAAAGGAATGTTCATGTACTTTTATGTTAAACACGATTTTTTACGCGTTTTCCGGGAAAAATAATTATATATATAATAATACATATAATTATTTTTTTCAAAATAATTATATTATAATTATATATATATATATATGTTTTTTTTTTCTTAACTCGTGTGATTATAACTTTCGCCTCGTGCTGCAAACTCACACTCTTCAGAAAAAGTTTTACCGCACTCGTATCGTAATGTATTATTATCACATTATAATTTTTTTTCTAAATAAAAAAGTAATATCTAAACATTTTCATAATGTAACTAATTTGACTATTGGTTTCATACTATAATTAAATATTAAGAACTTGAATAATTAATTAAACTTAAATTGAGAAAATCAAATTTAGAATCTTACTTTCGCCTAAATGATCATATTCAGTTTTTTAGCGAGACACGTAATTGTCCTTTCACAAATTTATTATCCACTATACAATTGTAACAAAAATTGAAATTTTTCGCGCGCTCAAAAAAATGTGATTCAAAATTTGTCCTTGAAAACTTAAAAATTGTAAAATATAAAACTATTCTTTATCCCATTACAAATATAAATATAATAAAAATATAATAATATTTCACCATTTTAAATTTGAACAATTACTAAAATTTTAATTGAAAAAACACATTAAAAAATACTATTCTTCAAAATTGCCACACTGTTATTTAGAACATAATTTAAAAAAAAAAAGCTTTAACTTACCGCATGAAAAAATCAAATTTACATTTTTTACTTTAGTCTAAATTACCGTATTCACTTTTTTTTTAACGAGATAAACAATAGTTCTCTCACAAATTTATTATCCAACCTAAAATTGTAACAATAGACTCGCTACTTCTTCAAACATTGAACACATTGTTTTTTCTGGAAAAATATATCGCACTAAAAATATTATTCAAAACTTGCTCTCTCTTAAAATTGTAAAATATAATATTATTCTTTATCCCATTAAAACTAAAAAAAACAACAATATTTCACCATTTTTATAAAACTTGAACAACTACTAAAACATTAATAAAAAAAATCTCATTAAAAAATTCTTTATTCTTCAAAATGACCACACTCTACTATTTTTAAGATGATAAAAAAAAAACCTTTAACTTACCGCATGGGTAAGGTCCGTCTTGTCGGCAGCGTGCTCCTTAGTCAGCTCCTCATTCTTCCTCTCTTGCGATCCTTGATAGCGCCGCACCTTACGAGAAGATGCACCGGTGCTGAAGGTGTCAGAATGGTATTTCTCGTATCGTACAAATAAGTTGTTGTGACAGAATGTGCATCCGGGGAATCAGGATCTGAGCAATCCGTGACAGTGAGTATCGGATGAGTTGGTGTAACGGTCGTAGTTGCCGGTAACGTTGAACGGACAGTCTTCGATTCCGCTTCGTTTCGAGTCTCTCCAGTCGCGAGTACCTTGATCGCCATCGTCCCACACAACCGAGACAGAACACCACAACACACAGAAGAGAAGGCACGAAGAGGGCCGAGACTCCGGCGATATGAGAGAACGAGCTAAGAGACACGACGGCTTTGCTCTCTTCACGAGGCGGTGAACTGACGCCGGACCGGAATCGCCACTGAAACTATACAAGCATGTCCACTGCTTAAAAACTCCTTCCCTCGTTGAATTCACGTTGCAGCTGTCGCTACACCATCGCCGACAAACACCATACACTCAATTTTACTCAGGCACTTTCTTCAAATCAATTAACTGAAAAAAAAAATACGTCATTCATTCGATAATTATCATTGTCAAGGACAAAAATATATTTTGTCTACTCTATTACTAAATATTAAAATTTTCATATGAGACATATGAATTGATGATTGACATAATGATTATTGAGATATTATTGTTTTAGTCTTGTACGGAATTGTAAAAATAAAAATGCCGTTGAGATGACAATGTATGAATCATGTTTTAAACAGGCGACTCATTGACGGATTGTATTAGAAAAATATGTTATTGTATAATTAGTTAATAATACGTTATTGTTATAATTAATTATTGTATATTATTAAATGAGATTTTGTGATCGACTACTTATTTTACCATGCCTATTTTATTTTGTATAATATTCGTCTTTTTTTTTTAATTAATATGTGATTGAAGATTATTTTTCTCGCTTGGATAAAATAATACATTTTGGGACTGAAAAGTAAATAGTTTGTCTATGAAAGTAAATTTCTAATGTGATACTTCAATGTTATTTAATTTATTTATTTTTCAATATCCCAAGAGTTTATATTTAATTACGCGTTTTGGGGTTTCATAAACGATTTCAGTGAAAAAATTGTCTGATCTTGAATAGTCAGTTTTTTAATGTTGGACCTAATTTTTGTACCTTTCATCAGAGTTCTAATAAAACCATCCGCCGAAAATAATTGAAAAAGATGTGAAATAAAAATAATATATAAAATATATTACATAATTGGGAAGAAAATACATTTTTACGTGAATAAATTTTACGTTTCTCATAAATTTGCAGATTCAATCGAAAAATAAAATTATCTTAAGTATCTGTTTAATTTAAAGATTTATTATAACAATAACATAATTATATACATATTTCCACGAAAACGCGGAAATCCATGTCGACATTTTTTTCTAAACCGCTTTTCTCGACTTTAAAGACCATTTGGGCATAAAAAATCTTGACATGAAAACCTTGAAAAGAATTTATCACAAAATTAAGCCTCTATGAGGAAGAAAAATGTTATTTTAATCAAGATATTTTAAACGAGATGAATGTCGATATTTTTCTCGATATAAATATCTTGAAACGGTAATTTTTAATATATTTTTAAAAATCTTTATTGCTTCCTCGAATTATTATCAAATCGATGGTCATTAAAAAGCTGCGATATTCTTCACTTAAAAATATATGTTTTTTTTTTTTTTTTTAATTATTTATTAACGTTCATCAGAATTCTGCAGAAAATGGGTACAATAAAAACGCACAGTACTCAGGACGAGGTACGGTCACATATCACGGAGTTTAACAATCCGATCGGAGACCATGACGTCACGAACGCGTTGTGTATTTAAGTGGATACGAAAGTCAAGTCGCTAAATCCGGCACTGCTTTATAGATCTAAATGGGTTATAAAGCCTGAAGTCTATAAAATATGATTTGGTATCGGTGCTTTATAGCTGCCAGCTGTTATAGACGCTTCCAATTGCTACTTCAATTAAGAGGGAGGAGTCAACTAACAAATTGAGATTTTCTGTATTATTTCTTTTTTTTTTTTTCAGTAAAGTGATGACTTATTATGGGACTTAAAAAAAAAGGTCCCCTGTACAACCAGTGTAGAATATTCATGCTAAGGAAATCAAACATCGGAGACAGTAATCCGGATGTAGGAAAAAATGAATCAGAAAAAAAGGCGGTTGAATAAAGTGTAATTAAAAGTGACCGAAACAAAAAAATATTAAAATGTTTTGAATAAGTACTTCACGGCCAATTTTTTTTCCTGATACCCTGTAATCCATCGAACATGTGTAGAATTAGAAACCTAAAACTGGTTGATCAAATTGATTTTGATACTGACACAAAGAATCTTCATTCCAGTCCTCTTTATTTTTTATATTCACATCTAAATGCATAATATTATTTCAACGTAACAAGCATTAATTATAACTAAATGTATTTCAAAATATCTCATTCGTTATTTATTTATTTAAAATATTATTTCTTTTATTTAAAGAAAAGGAAATTAATTTGTATAATCAATTATAAAGTCATCAAAAAATAGTCACCCTAAAAAAAAGTTCTAATAAATAATAGTAATTCTTAGAACTTATCTCAGATCGCAGTCATTTTAATAAAATCTGTACAAAAGTTAAATAAACATATTTTTTTGAAAAAAAAAAAAAATTGAAACTTGTTAATTGAGATTACATTACACACTTAGGAACCCATTTGAAGCGTATTGAAAAAAGAACCTCTGTTTTCAAAAATGTCTCCCTGACAGCTCATGAATATGGCCGGGAAGATTGCCGATCATAAGATCCAATTTATTATATTATTGTAGAGAATTTTTTTTCAGAAGAATCACCTATTCGCTTAATAAAGTGTCGACTTTTTTCCCGCGTTTTATGCTGTGTTTATTTTAACGCCACTTCCTATTCATTTGAAAGATAATCTTTCAAAAACCGCAATCAATCCACAGTGTAATACTATATAATTTTTTATCACTATACGATTAGAAAATAAAAATAAAGAAACAGCTCGAACATAAACACGTTTAATCCTCGCGATCGACGATCATTATAAACACAGACGCGCGCGCGAGCGCGCGGGCGCGCCTCCGCAAAGCTTGTGAACACAAATAGTGAAAAAATAACGGCGGCCGGCAACAGGTTGAAGGCCCCGGCATAAGCAACAACAGAGGAGTAGCACGCGAGTCGCTGGGCCGGGAGTTCGCGCGTCATACCGCAAGAGTAAAAGCAAGCAGCAGCAGCAGCAGCAGCGAAGGATAGAAGGAAGAGAAAGGAGGAATCCAAGAGTCGGATACGTGCAGTCGAGCTGAGAAGAACGTTTTTCAACACGCCGTAAACACACAAAAATCGTACTTAAATTCCAGTGTAGCGCCTCAAAGGAAACTAAATAAGGAACGGATGAAATTCGCGAGCTTGCGCTAACCGAAGCTCAAACTTGACTCGCTCCACAGCATAGTTTTCCTAATTTTACCCCCTTATTTTACAAATCTCTCGCTGCGCCCCGCGTCCCACTCGTCTCTGTCGCGTTGTTATTTTATTTTTGGTCCCAGACGAAAGATGGTGTGTGCCGCTTCGTCACTGAAGAGAAGTTTCTCACGTGTCTGTGTGTGCGCGCGTTTTTGGCGGAGTTTTGAGGAGATTCTTGTGCGCGCGAATGGCCGAGAGTGTGTGGCAAACGCGCCGCCGCGCGACACACAACTCACCACGGACGTCTCGCGTTATTTTTGGAGAGAGGCACTCTATTCACGCGGCATTAAGTCGAAGGGAAAAACCACTTCGCTATCGAAACTCGACTTTTGTATACTCACTCAGCGTAATCTTTGATTTTTCTCTTTTCATTTTATACTGATTCATTGTTTTTTTTTTTTTTTTTTTTTTTTCGTGTTTTTATGAGGTGCTTTGTTTTCAAGTTTATACGAGAGCGGTTTGTAGCGATGACAAGTTGAGGATTTTCGAGGGAGAGCTTTTTCAGATCGAGTGGATGAATGTTTGGAAACAATAGTTTAGTTTTTATTAGTCGCGTTTAGTGCAAGCGTCTCTTTGCCTCTCTGTCACGCGTGTGGCCACCGCCAAGCAGCCAGCATAACTATTATAAATAGTGGTGTGGTTGGGCACTCAGCTGGGCAACGAGACTCTGAAGCACACACACACATATGTATATGCATAAAGAACTGTGGTGTATACATGAGATAACGGGAGTCGGAGCGAGTGAGAAAGAAGAAAATTGTTAAGAGCCCCGGTATACCCGGAACTTAATATGAGCGGGACACTGCGAGGACGAAGAGTGAGATATATATATATATATATAGGTTTTAAACTTCTGCGACTGCTTCTGCTTTGCAGTGGTGCGGGTCGAGACTCGTTAATATACACAATGGCAACCGATAGTCCTTCTTTAAACTCCTCTTCCCGTCATTCTTCCATCGACGATCCTGACGCGAATTTTAATCATTGTCTATCGGAACATGCTTCATGTTTTTCACTATCGTATTATGCGTCAGGTTTCGACGATTTTAATAACTTGCAATATATTTTTATAGCTTACGAATATTATTGAAGTGAGAAAATTTATATCTCAATATAGATTAAAAATAATAATTTGAAAATGAAGATACTCTGCATAGATCATTAAAATTAAAATAATTCTGCAAAATATGCACTTATCAAAAGTTTCAACTTTTCCATAAATATATTAATGATTCATTCGAAATTCAGGACAGATAGCATTTCAAAAAATTTTAAAACATTTTGTTTTAGGTATTTAGGCATTTACAGTGACAGAAATAATTTCGTTCGGCATTTTCATCATTTTTACGTAATTTGTCCATTTTTTAAAACTGGGATCTGCTTTTCTTGGATTGCATAGTAATACAATTCTTAAGAATATAAATCGTAATAGATCGAATCCAAAATACTATAGAAATTGCATGTTTTTAAAATAGTTTATTAGTGAAAATTCAATTATCGTGTTATAAGAGTTCTACTTTGAAGCAAGTTATTTTTGATAGCTGCATTTTTTTCTATACATTTTTTTGACAACTACTTGCAAGTTTTACTGTCATTGTTTGAACATTTTGATTCAAGGTTTTTAAGATCTTTTTCCTTTTGAAATAATAATAATAATAATAATAATAATAAAACAACTGCTGGTTACTGTTATAAATAAAAATTATTTAAAAAACAGTATTTTTGATAAATTCACTTGTTTTACTTATATAACTGAATATATTTTTTTTTAAATAAAATTTAAAACTGTAGATTGCGTTCTTAAATGAATTCCACTATTTGTGATTTATTTTAGAATGTTGCATTTCTCGTGCAATGTGGGAGATATGCAACATTCTGGATGTTACATGCAGAAATTTGGAGGAACTGCACAATATAAAAAAATTTGCACGTCCAAATACAAAAAAAAAAATGAATTTCTTTTAAATTGAAAATATCCACAAAAATAGTATTCAATGAAATTGAACTCGTAATCATTCAATTGATGAGACGATTTTTTGTTATACAAAAAAAAAACTTTGTTTCATATTTTAATATTACTATGATAAAATTGTGAATCATATAAAAATCAAAAATAAAGATTTTCAAACTAATTGATAAAAGCGATCACAATAATTATTTTTGTAAATAACTTACAACGCCATCATATCCATAATAAAAAATATTTCTGCGCTGACGCTGAGCAGAGTGTGAGACGTCAAGAATAATATGATAATTTCTACTGTTTTCATAGCACATACTTAACGAAATTGAAATCAATTGTTATAAAGCCAACATGTCTATATGGGGCATTCCACGCGAAGTGGGCTACTCCTGTTTTGGATTGTCCAAAAAAAAAAGTTCATAATTTTCTTGTGAGTGATTTTGAGTACCCAGAATAAGTACAAATCATTTCAGATTTTTTAATCCTATATTTCAGCCAGGATTATATAGCGAACTTTTATTTTTGTGTTTTTTTTTCTCGATTCGCAGTACATAAAAATGGATCCATTGTATAAACTAAATGTAGTAACATAAAATGTAGGTTTTTGAATGTAGTTTCAACAAAAAAATTTCCATATTCGCAAACGATAAATTACCAGCATTTTAAAGCGGAACTAAGTTAACAAAAAAAATTTCGTTGAGATAGACCATTTTGTTTTTGCTCGAAAATTGAGAAAGTTTTCGTCATATACATCTCCTGTCTGAATTATCAAAAGACATAAAAATAGAAAAATAATTAATTAGTGATTCGCCGTCTTAATTGTACGGTTAGCAACTAACTGTCGCTGCATTCTCAACGTTTACCTAACATCTGAAATAATACACTATTCATTAGGATAATTAACGAAATTAACAAAGTTAATATGCACATATTTTCTATCTGAATAAACGAAAGAAAATTAAAAAATACCTGATTTTTTACTGATAAACAGTAAGTATAAAAAATCCCCCAACGATTTTTCTGTAACGATGCTCTCAACAAATAAAAAAAAATCTGCAATATCCGAATAACACAAATCGTGCGACTTTGATTTATTAGTCAACACAATTTTTTTAAAAATATTTCCTATCTATAAAAAAAGATGGAAAACCTACACTTTTTGTACCCTATGGATTGTTGATAATAAAAAGCCATAGAGGATAAATCAAGATTTTTAAAACCAATTTTCTAGCCGATTTAAAAAAAAACTGTCCAAAAATCCCTTCTTGACGTTGAAAAAAAAAAAAAAAACAGTACCTCGAAAAATGTGGCAGCACGTGCAGCGGGTTCTCGGGTCGGCATATCTGTGGATGTTTTAACATTTGTTAATAACAATCCGCGCATCAAAACACCTGCTGAAAGATAAATAGCATCCCATTTCCATCGAAGACCGGAGATCTCTGATGCTTAAAAACAAAGGGGAAAACGTCAGCAACTACATCACATATAACAACATCAGAAGAGGAATAAATTCGAAGAAAACGCGTATAAAAGTGAGAAGAGAATACTGATAATCAAATTATTCTGAAGAGGCCCCGACCATAGGACGAAACGTAAAAAGCTAGGAGTTATTTCATGAGGCTGACCGTCGCCGAAGCTACAGCATCAATACAATTTACGGCCACAGCCCCAACAACACAGTTGAAAAAAAAAGAAAAGCATTCAAATTTGTTTAAATACTTGATTTCGAAACTAATAATCCTCCAACATATGATACATATCATTGATTTGTATGGAGCTGCGGCTTGGAAGGGCCTCGTTGAAAAAAAACCAGATTTTTTTCTTTTTTTCCTCTACGTTTCGACCCGGGTCTGGATCATCTTCAGGAGCGTTTTTTATTTGAGAGGATTTACACTGCATATAAGAATATAAACAAATGTAAGATCAAGCATTACTGTCTCTAGACAGCCTCTCCGTTATTAATTTTATGGGAATAATGATGTGGAACTGTTGATTTTAATTTTTGAGAATCTGAAGCCCTTATGGGGAAATAATGTAAAAACCAGGTTCTCCGGTTAAAATCTCTGTGGTGAAGAATATGTCACTGCTGTTTTGTGAAATGAGGTTTGATGAAATTCTGGAATCAGATTTTTTTATTATAAAGCTTCTTGTTTGTTTTTTTATTATGATGAAATTGAGATGTTTTAATTGGAGAAGCCGGTTTTCTTAAATTGCTACCTCATTGTGACTGTTTGATCGAGGTATTCTATACAACATCGTTATGATACATATCGTCACAGCGTATCAGCGTTTCATCTACTAATCGATAAGCAGTATATCCTGCGACTCCCAACGTCCATTTGAGAGACATTTTGCGAAGCCTTTGTATCTGCATTCATCGTCAGATCTTTTGGTGCCCTCAGTATAATATACTGAGGCAGTGAGGAGGCCGACTGGGTGTGAAAAAGCTCGTGTCACGTAGGTGCGTTCTCATTATATATCTCAAAGAATACTCGAGCGAGTTAAAGCCAGGTCGAGGTCGAGTGCCCGTCGTGAAACTTGTGACTCGTGTACTATATGGATACATCACAGTGGCACCTTTATATATATATACACACATAATATATGTGCATATATATATATGTGCCACATTGGACCCTCGAAAGAGAGTGGAGCCTCTGTCGTGTGTGTTATCACTGGCACTCATGCGGTGCCGTGGTGAACCATCGCCAAAGAGCATTGCATTGACATTCACCCGAGTGCTGCACTTCTCTTTCCGTTGGTATATCGAATTCGTACCCTTTTAACTCACCGAGTAACTTATACTCGACGTATCGTGCAACCGAAGCCACATTTGTCAGAACAATGAGAAAAATAATATACTACACGTGCTGCGCCAGTTATACGATAAACCGTTTTATTTTTTAATAATGTGTGTGTGTATGTGTTTTTTTTGTATAATATTATTATAACAGTAATAATAGTAATAATAATAATAATAATAATAATAGTACAGAAGTAGTAGAAGTAGTGGTAGTAATAGCGTAGATTTCTCGTTTGTGCACAACATAAATTAGGTCTCATTTTCTTTTATTTCCTTTGTTTTGTATTTTTATTTTACTCAGCTTAGACGTTTTTGTTGTTTTTTTTTTTTTCTTGTTTGTTTTTAAAATCTGAATACGTGAACGAAAATGTACGGTATTATACAACGAGAGAAAGAGCGCGCGTTTTTTTTGTTTTATTTATCATTCTGTTTGCGAGTCGTTTTTGTTGGTATGATTTTCGAGCCACGTCAACGCGGCCTCGCAATGTCCGACGATGCTGATATGCGATGTCATTGCATTCGTAGGGCTTTGAATATTTCGCGCGTTGAGCCGTGGCTCGCTCTCTTTGACGAGAACGAGGATGTTTTTAGAAGAATCGATGAAGATCTTTGGGAATTTATTCCTCTTCTTCCTCCTCTTCCTCTTCCTCCTCCTCCTCTTCCTCCTCTTCCTCCTCTTCTTCTTCCTCTTCCTCCTCTTCCTCCTCTTCCTCCTCGCCACCCTCTCCCTCCTCCTCCTCCTCCTCCTCCTCCTCCTCGTCGAGGTGGGGCTCGAGGTCGTCGTCGGCTGCTGCCTTCACGTCCTCCTCACCTTCCGGTGACTCGGGGTCGTCCTTCTTCTTACCCGGCCTCTCACCGAACCACTTCGGCAGCTTCGCTATTTTTTTTTTGATAAAAAAGAAAAGAATATCAGTATATTGTCTATGTTTGGAAATAATGTTTAGAGACCTTTGAAGATCTGGTTGTAAAATTGGTAGGTCCGATCATTGACTACATATTTAAGTCATAAAATTGCAACGTGTTTCCAAAAAATGTCAACCTTTTAGTAGTTACCATAGTTAACTATTTTAATGATTGCAAAAAATTTAGTGTAACAATGAAAAGTAGCTGTATGGACCAAAAACTAATAGTTCTTACTTATCATCATTTCTCTGAGTGTTAAAAATGCATGACTTCAAAATTTCTAAGATTTTTAATTCCCATCTTTGAGCTTGCACAAAAGAAATGAATGAAATAATTAAAAGTAGGATCGATAAGCAAGCTGTACATCGAGTAAAATTTCAGTAACGTCAATGACTGGGGGTGATCAACCTCGAATTTTCGATAACCATTACTATATTTTTTAAACAAACGAAAAAAAAAAAAATAGCCTCATCTGTAGCGAGATTCGGTCACATCCAATACGTACTCTTCTGGCGGCCAAGGAACTGTTCCTTCTGCTGGGTCCACGCCTTCTCCATGGTTTCCTTGATCTGCGCGTTCAGACCCTGTAATCAAGGAGACAATGCCATGCTGGGATTTTCACACACAAGGACACAATCGTGTACGTCTGGTCTCTTTGAGGTTTCCACTTTTTCTTTTTTGTATCAGGGCAATCTTGACTGGAACATTTTTGGCCTCCTCCTCGGCGGGATTTCAATTATTCGCGAAGGGATATATATATATATATATTTTTTTTTACAATTGGCATGCTAAAGTCATATATTTTATGATGAATTTTAATCGTCGTCTCTGTTATTTTTATTTACAGAGCATCATTTTATACGACACGAAGATTGTACAGGGAGAGATGATTATTAACCACGTTGGGACTTCATGCCAAAGTCGGACTCTCATCGATGGAAAAGAAGAGATTAATGAAGAAACCGCGTCGGAATTTCATGCCAACGTCGGATTCGCGTTGGGGTAAAAAGAACAAGAGTAATAATACAAAACGACGTCTAAAGGTTGTCTTTTTTTTTTTTTTTTTGGTTTGTTACAGTGTAACAGAGATGCATACTTCATACAGAAAGAAAAATGCACTATTCAACACGAAATTGTCTCATACGTTTTTACTCTCGATTTTGGGACATAAAACACGTTTCGACGTACGAGAGAATTGTAGAGTTATTACATTAATAAATGTAAAACGGAATATGACATTTTTTTTTTTTTTTTTTTTGGGTAATCACAAATTTCAACCACAAGACGAGCATTCCACGTAAGGGAATTGACGAATTAACGTCCCCACTCACTTTTGGTGCGCTTCATGAATTGCTCTGTTCTCTGTTTCCAAGTTTTCTCGGTGAACTCGGCTAAGAGAGTGTCATAGCCCTACGATACAATTTGAAAAGAATTTCTCAATGCTTTTGTAATTTAAAAATGAAAAATTTGTCTTTGCACTTGATATTCAACTCCTAGGGTCTCGAATGTATTTCATTATTGAGGGCCTAAAGTTTCGTCGAAATCATTCGCAACGCTAAGACTCGCGAATCGTTGGCAGAAATATTGAATTCTGTTTTTTTTTTTTTTTTTTTTTTTTTTTAAATATAAAAGCATACTTACACCCTCGAAGAGCTTCTTCTTGTCGTCGTAAGACCTGGTATCCACGCGACGCTCGTATTTCGAGGCGACCTGGATCTTGGGCTGTTTTTGAAGAAAGAAAATAAATAAATATTTGTCATTCCTATTTTTACTTCACTCGCAAAATTCTCAGATCAATAGACAAGCAATGTTATTTTCAGAGCTGTCAGCCCATTATTTTAGAACTTTGTCCGTTTGTCTCATAAATAAACTGATATTTATATATTTTTTGAATATTGGTAAGAAAATAAAAAAAGGAAAAAATCATTTAAAGGTTTCCACAAAAATCTGAATAATGAGCTATTTTTACCGTTAACCATTATTTTTCTTTTTATACAAGTTTTCAATTCCCATGATTCTAAAATATGCCAAAACGTCCAGTAATCTCTTTAAGGAATTATCCATTTTTTTCGGGAGTTTTTAAACAATTTTGTGCGATGAAATATTTTTTTTAGTCTTCAATAAAATGTTTATAAATTTTCTTAGCAATCTGGTAGGATATTGAAAAAAGGAATTAATATCAACTTGTTTATAAAATAAATTAATCAATAAAGTTCGAAAATAATGGGATACAGCAGGTCATTTCTTCAAGTGAAATTACGTAATTAAAAATGTATCACATTCTGATAAATTTGCTGGTGATTGATTTGAAAATAATGTTTTTTTTTTTTTTTTTTAACTCACGGGGTATTTGCCGGTGAGGGCTTCCGGGTCGAGACCCTTCTTGAGGGCCTTGTGCCTCAGCTGTTGCTTCTGCCTTTCTTTCAATTCTTTCAACTGGAAAAGAATATCAAATTAACAGTTAAATCATTAGTTAATAAAAGGGGCGAAAAAATGGTATTTAGCCTTAAAAACGCTTGATTTAAACTCACGTCGTAGTCTTGACGCTTCTGACGTTCTTCCAAATCGTATTTTTCAGTTTCGAGCTTGACGATGGCTTCCCAGAGTTCGGTGGCCTTGGAGCGGAGTCTTTCGATGGAGAGGTTGTCAATTTCGAGGGGCTTGATGCGGATGCTCAGGGAAATCTTCTTCTCCTCCTCGAGCTGTTCTTTCGTCTTGTTGCGCTCAAGGGCTGCGGACGAAAGGGCTCCGCCGAGTTCCTTCTTGGCGATGGTGAAGTTAGGTCCCTTCTTGCTCTGGTCCTTCAATGCCTGCATCATAGCTTGACGTTTCTTCTCCGACTCTTCGAGACGCTTCCTCTTCTCCTCAACATCACGCTGTTTCTTCTCCTCTGTTAACGAAGAAAAAAAAATATATTAAAAAGGCTTATTCACTCTACTGCAAATTTCAAATATATGGGAGTTGATAGTAGACTTATTAAAGAAATTTTATTTCCAGTAATTTTGAATAAATACAACGACAAACTAATAAAAATTTAGTGGTCCAAGCTTTTATGTTCTCCATGAAAATATTCTCAAGAATTTATAATTGATATATTTTTTGTATGGAGCAATTCTCTGTTAATTCAGGTATTTTTTTTTTCGTTCTCTCTCAGATATTTCTCATAATTAGTCAGATTTATGAAACTTGAGAGTAGTTTTACATTTTCTTTTCTATTTGAAAATCCAACATTTCAAAAAGTGTTATATTTTTTTTAAGTCAATTTACCTCAAAAAGTATAAGTCACAAAAAAGATTAGTTTCATAAAAGCTGTTTATTTCAGCTTTTTAATTAAATTTTTCAAATAATTTCAACGAACTAATGACGTTGAATTGTTACCAAAAAATAAAAAGCTACTTTGACTTTTTGGTAAAATTGGCCGAATCTTTAGGCGAATTAAAAAATGGGAATCGTTTGAAATTGTACGAAACTTAATTTTATCTTGAGAAAAATGTTTTAACAGAGGAAGACTATAAATGATGTATAGCATTTTTTAATATATAAAAGTCATGCAAGAAATATATTCCACGATAAAAAGTTTTATAACCTTGTATATATTTTTGTATTCACTTTTCTTCCATGTTGAATATGATCGACTATTAATTCATAAATAAATTATTGAATCCAAAACGTACCGATTTCACGTTGGCGACGTTCCTCTTCCTCCTTCTTCTTCTGGGCCAATCTCTTCTCTTCTTCGGCGCGGCTGACCTTGCGCTTGGCTTGTTTCTCCTGCAAGCGAAATTACAATTAGCAAATAATCCTTCCAATCGTGCATTCATTTTTCCCATAAAAAAAATATTCGAAAATGGAATGAAGTTAGCACAAATATTTGCCAAAATTTAAATATATTTTGTTATTTTGGTTATATTGTAACCAAATACTATTTCCAAAAAAAATCCCAAAAAAATGGTAAAAATCGGATGATATAAATCCAACGAGCACCAAATTTCAAATAAAAAAAATGCTGGGTGGACATTTTAATTATCTATAATTTTTCATTAAAACATAAAACAAATAAAATCATCAATATTTACCTTCAAAACCTTCAGTTCCTCCTCTTCCTTGGATCTCTGCTTTCGCCATTCCGCGATGTATTCTTTGAGCTGTTCGTCGAGGTCGCTTCTCTTCTGCTCCTGCCTCTGTTATTCAAAACAACGTAAAAATTAAATTAACAATCGATCAAGTAGGGGGTAATAATATTTTGGTGAAATTGTGAATCACACGTACCTTCATAAACTCGGGATTCTCGGAGTCCCTGAAGTTGGCAGTTACGTGAAAAAAAAAGTTAACAGTGGTTTAGTTCCAGGAGTCCGTTGGCACCGATGCGATTGAAGGATATTCTTCCTATCCTTTGAAATTCTTCACTCTCCTTCGCTCAATTCTTACGTCTACGTCTCTTCCATCCACCACTTTTTTATTCCTCCCGACGTATTCGTCTCTTTTTTTAGGCTTTTTTTTTTAACAAGATTTATGATACAGATATAAACGTACGAAAGGAAGAGCAGCGAATGGAAAGACGATGACGTGAGGAATATATTTTTATATACATAGCAATTAGATTTGTAGGCATGAGTTTGATATGCAAGCGCCACTACAAGGATTTGTTTTGTTGTTGTTTTTTATTTTCTTGAGGATTTTTGTTTGGGTAATTGTGGAGTTTGAGTAACGAGAGGTGAGAGGCAGGGAAAATAAGGGAAACACCCTATAGTTATCAGAAAAAAATAAACATAAAAAAAATATTAGGTAATGTTCGAGTTCACATCGATTTGCAGCTTTTCTTGGCTCGGACGTTTTTTTTTTTTTTTTTTTTCGTAGGAATGAAAATATTCGCTTTCTTAATTGAACGTAAGAGGCAAATTTGACTCAGAAAAAAAGTGCCGGGCCCCGAAGCAATTCCTTTTTTTTTATTTTTTATTTTCAATGGCACACGGGAAATAGGCGTTCGTAATTTTATTTTTATTTTTTTTTCAAACTGCAGCGACTGGGGTGAAAAATGAGCGAGCGAAAGGAGACAACTTGAAGAAGGTTCATTGAAAGTCTAATTGTAAATAATTAGAAAATTAATTTTTATATATTACAGAAGCTTTAAAACATTAATTTTTGATTTTTTTAAATCACGAGCTTTGAGCAGTATTCCTTCTATAAAATTTGGTATTACAATTTTTTTCAAGCCTGTTAATTAACAATAATAATGAAATAATCATTTCCACAGCCTTCAATATTGTTAATTTAATTTCAAGAGCTTTAATTAAAATTTGAAAAAAAAAAGTTGTATTCATTTCAGACTTCAGTGAACTCTCTTAAATGAATCTCGCAATTCGCTTCGACGACATAATGCAAGGATAAAAAAAAACAACAGTAAAAAAAACGGGTGTCGGGTGGTCAGAATTCACTCTGGGTGTCCGTCTTGATTAGAAAAGACAAAAGAACAAAAATCATCAGAAGCTGTAAACATATACATAGGACGATTACGTCGTTAACGAGAAATAAGTCACGTGTTGGGCGCCGTACATTTTAAAAAACAGTATAAAAATGTATTTACAAGAAAAAAAAAAAAAAAAAAAAGGAAAAGAAGACCAAAAAAAAAACGTAGAATTAATTGGAATTATTATAATTATTAATCGAAAAGGCACAGCCTTGGGACACGCTTTTGTACAACAAGTTATTAAACAAATTGCGGGATTTTGTCGTTCATTGTTTTTTGTTTGTTTATCTGCAGCGAAGGGCTGGCGGGGGTGGTTTTTTGCGCGGGGTTGAAAAAAAAAAAACAATGAGTATTATTCACGTTTAACACCTCGTTGCTCAACTTACTTTTGGGACGCCCTACCCCTATAAAAGAGAAAGTACAGGTCGGTTAATAAAGTCCATAATACGTAAAAAAAAAAAAAATAATCGTTACCCTATTTCTGTTTTTTTTTTTTTTTTTTTTTTTGGTATTCAAAAAATAATGTGTCTTTTTTTTTGTTCAGCACACCTCTTGGGCCTTTCTCTTGTCGTCTTGGAATTTACTCACTGCTGAGAGGATTTACGGCCCAAAGAGACATTTATAAATGGCCCAACTGGACGCTCTTTTCCAGCGGGGGACAAAAAAAAAGTGAAAAAAAAAACCGAAGGGGGACAAAATTCTAAATATTCCACATACTCGTATAATCGATGGTCAATATTTTTGGTTTGATAAAATCAATTATAAACAAGTAGCGAAAAAAAAAAAACAAAATATAAATATATATATATATCGACAATGAGTTAGGTTGAAAAAAACGTGAGCTGTTATGTAAGTTTTATTATTAAACATTATCTTTCGTTGCGAGCGGCACTGCGTGTATAAATATAATGCGTGTCTGTCGAATTTTATTTTTTGTGTAAAATGTATGTGTTTGTTTGTGTGAGAGCGTTTTTTTAAAAATTGTTTGTGTCTCTGTATTGTGAGATTGTTTTGGGCAAGGGATGAAATGGATTCGGAAGATGGGATGAATATTCTTCTTTTTTTTTTGTCGAGTAAGAGGAATTTTGGAAATAGGAATGATATAATGGGACTCGTTGATCCTTTTCGGGATGTCTATTAAAGAATTAATTGATTATTAATTCTTAAGGCGTAAAAACGTAAATAAAACACGAACACGAAGTATATAAGCTCGCCCTGCGAACAGAGTGCGTAAATAAATAGCCTTTTGGTTATTTTACACGAGTGTTGTTGCAGCGCTTTCTCGTCTCACAATAATCCGAGAGCTGAGATCTCGAAACTTTAATGGAAAAGAAAATAAATAAATTGTTTCTTTCAACTTTTTTTCTGTGAAACACGATACGATAAAAAAAAACACAATTTACATTTGGAAAAGGCGAGATTAAATTTGTAGACGAAGCAATTATCGCTTGTTGATAATATTTTTTTTTTAATTATAATAAACGCGCTTTGACATCGAATGACTTTTATAGAATTGAAGATTTTCGTTTGTATGAAAAAATCAATTAATTTATGAATGAGAAAAATTATTTTTTTAATTGTACAAATATTTAATTGACAAAAGTATCACTTTTAATTGGGTTATTTTAATTTATAGTCTACAAAAATAAGTGACTTTAATTATGAATTGAAAGAGAATAATTAGATACAAAAAAAAATTAATTAACGCATTGCAACCCTGATACGAAATTACAACACAGCAGCGACAGCTTTGTAATTTGTTGCTTTTTTGTTGTTGTTGTTTTTTTTTGTTGTTTTTAAAGAGAGACATAAGTGGATAGAAAGAGATAGAACAGCGGACGGACAAGGCTGACCGAAAAATAAAAACTGACAGAGAGGCAAAGGCTTGTGACAGGCTGAGCTGAACTTACTCATTCTTCTTCTCCGGCTGCCTTTTTTCGACAGAGAATCAATGGTACACGCGAGTCGCGTTCGTCGTTTGGGCGTAGCATCGTGGTCATTTGATATCATTTGTGTTTGATTGATGTTTTTTTGTGGAGATAGAGAGAGAGAAAAGAGATAAACCAGAGTCAGTTAATGGTTTCCCCACATGTTTTAAGCTTAACTTCTTTTTTTTTTGTTTCCTTTCCGACCTTCTGAGTCCCGTTTATAAGATTTCTTTTTTTAATTTAACGAGTTAAGGACGTTGAAGAGCTTCGCAGTAGTGAAAAAAGTGCTGAATATTTGCTATCGTTTTTATTCATGTTTTATGAATTAATTGCACTGCAGATTAGAGTGATTTTTGTTGCAGCAACAAATCCATAATAATAAAAAATATATAATTGTGGATTCATATAAAAACAATAACTGATTAATTTTCGAAGAGGTACATTTTTGTACAATTTTTTTGCAACAATAATCCATAATTCTTTATCAATTTTAATGGCTTATTCTGTATCTTGAAAAAAAAACTTTATAAATTTACTGAATATATATTTAATTGTGTTTATCGTTTATTAATTATAGATATTTTGTTTATGTAATATTTTTTCGATAAGTAAACAAAAGGCTGTAATTATTAAATGAATAAAGCTATCTAATATCCAGACGGTAATTTGGTAAATTGTCTTTCGAGGAATAAAATGAGTCATCCTGCTTTTAAATCGGTAAAGAATTGCGAATTATTCTTTGAAAAATATCGACAGAAACATATTCCTCATTGGGAATCAACACGTTAATCAGTGAATTTTTTTCTTCCAAAACTTTACTATTAATATTTTTCTGGATTAAGTAGACATGCTGTCATATAAATCATTCTCTACAATTTTAAAAAATTCGACAAGTATTTCTCAAATTTACATTTTATTTAAAAAAATTAAAAGCAACACAAGCAATTTATCGAATTTATAAATTTCAGTATACTAAATTAGAAGTGACAAAAAAATACTTTATCAAAGAATAAAAAAGAAACATAAACCAGTATCGACAATTTTTCGTTATTTAATAAAAATGATAAACAATATTTCATGAAATGAAAGTAAAAAATGTTGAACAAATTATTGTTATACCTTTCTTTTTGTGAAAATAAAAACTGACAAAAAAAATGTCCGATTAACAGAAACTTTGCGTTAAAATAACACAATTTTCAATTTTTTTTTAGTCTGTCAATAAATGCATAAAACAACAGAAATGATGACAAAAAATTAAAAACTGATTTAACTAGACTGAAGCAGCTTCAACTTCCTCAATAACGAAATTTAATGTTAGTTCATCGAGATCAATCGGAGGGATAATCCGGAAGGGTTCGAATTGAATTGAATGATTTTGTGATCGATAATTGGGAACGAGACCATCCGCTGGTCGCATGCACTGAATGGTGCTGTGGCTTCTTTTTTTTTTTTTCTTTCTTCTTTTCTTCTTTCGTTGTAAAAGTAATTTTTCAAAAAATTGATAAATAAATATGAACCAATCGAGGATATCTCCGAGAAACCGTTATTGTACATTGCTCTCAACTCGGAGACGTTACTAAATTCGTATCTAGGTGGATATATAAGCACCACAGCACCATCCGGCCGTTCTATTTTCGTTAGGGAAACACACGCTCTAATTTTAACCGGTCGGCATACACAACGAGAGCATTTCGAGTGTGAGATCGCTACGGTTACATTGGTGGTGGCTCCTCGAAAACGCGACTCAGGAGAGGGCTTCTACGGCCAGTGCTCGCTTTAAATTACGCAACAACTGAAAATTCCGACAAAATCTCGTGACGCAAACACGACATAATATCGTAGACTTTGAAAAACGATAAAGACACGCTACGTTAGTCACAGCTGCTTATTATAGATTTCAGCAGGTGACGGGATTAAAAATCGATATTTTACCATCTTTTTTTATTTTTATTTTTTAGAGAAAGCGGGAGCATTTTTTTTTTTTAAAGCGATTTCGAGAAAATCTGTATGGAGCCGACCGATTAAAATACATAAATCTTAACAACCGTGTCAAGGACAAATCGCGACTAACAAGATTTTGCACTACACTAAGGATTTTTTGTTTTTTTTTTTTTTCTTTTTCTTCTACTAGAGAGCCCGAGGGGCTTAAATACGTGCGAGGGATCAACGAAAAACATTTAGATAATTAGAAGAAAAAATAAGAGATTTTCTTGCAAAATTCTAGTTCTACGTGAAAAATATCTGAACAAACGGAATCGATATCGGGGAGTCGGTGGTTCTTGCTTTCTTTTTTCAGTTTGGCTACTTTTTTTTTCTAGTGGGTTTCACATTTGCTGCGGGAGACTCGCGTCTGGCACTTACTTCCTGTAAAGAGAAATGGAGAAAAAACGTGGGTATTAGAACGAAAAAGGGTACAATTTCTTTTTTTTTTAATAATTCAATTAATTAGACACTTACACTTCCTCGACCTCCTCCTCGCTGCTGTAAAAGAGAAAAAAAAGGGAAAAGTGGTTCGTTAATCATTCGTGGATATCATGCGACGCTTTTTTTTTTTAACATCTATACTCGAGTGTGCCACCAATTTTTGAAAATTCAATTTAAAAAATTGTTATTGAAGAAATAAAAAATTGAATTTTATTTCCCAGCTATTGAGTATAAGGGAAATATTTTTTTCTGCAGCTTTAAAAATAGGCGCTGGGAATAAAATTAAAATAAACATGAATTTTTATTTTGATAACTGCAGTTTAATTTGATCGACTGAATCGAGCTTTTTTTAAATTTATTCCATAAATAAATTGATAATAATTCTTTTTATGTATCTAAACATATTTGTAAGATGTATTAGTATTTTATTTTAAAAAAAATTAAAAAAACATATTTTACACATAGGTTCCTTGAAAAATATCATAAAAAGAAAAATACTGAATAATCGGAAATGGGATAAATAATCGACTATTATTTTCGGTATAAATTCGATTTTTTAGGCATTTTTTAATGCATTTTTACGAAAAAAATAACAACTACCTTTCGATAAAATGTTTACACATTTTCTTATAAATATGATAGAATATTAAAAAAAAAAAAAAGAAATAACATAAAATTATTTATGGAGTATATAAAGAAATAAAGTGACTGTCGATTAATCTTGAATTACACTATCTCTTTATTCATTTCATAAATAATTTTATATTCATTTTTTTCGGAATATTCTACAATATTCTACGATATTTCTAAGCAAAATGTATAAGCATTTTATAAAAAATAAAAAACACGAATTTTTCAATAAGAATTTATATATCAATACAAGAGAGAAGAAAATAATGGAGAATAATGGACCATTACTTTCTTCACAACTTTGATTTTTCTGATATTTATAAATAAATGTATTTTAAAAAACTTTTCAAAAATAAAATGCATATCAATTCTTTACAAAATATGGAAGAATGTTTTAATATGAAAATTTAATTTATTTATGGAATAAAAAAAAACGAAACTGAATTCAAAATTAATGAATGACTATAAATCTGTTTCAGTCAATTTTTTTCAAAACAAGTTTTAAATTATCTCCAAATATGCTCAAAGATGAGTGACGAAATTTTCTTTTTTTTATTCGGTTCTAACAATTTTTGTTAAATTTACAAAAATTCGTCACACCGTAATCTAATTTTTTCTAATACTAACACTTTTTCTAATACTATGAGCAGTGCAGAAAAAATTCTAATAATCAGGTGGGGGGTCTTGCGGGGTGGGCTGAATGATAAAAAAAAATGACTAAGACAAGACACATGGACTAAAAAGGGTATACGTTTGACACAAAATATCACGATAACGACACAAGGTTTTGGTACGAAAAAAAAAAAAATAAATTACACCGTGGGGGAGACACTAACGACTGTGTATAATCTTACGTGAACGTGACTGTCTATATCTTCTGTGGGTGTGGTAGAGATATTCAGTGCCACTCAATAATTACTATCCTCAAGAATACATTTTTTTTTTTTTTTAAACAAATTTTCGAAATTGCAGTCGACGACGTACCAGGTGGTTTCTGGAAACCTAATTGTCATAATAATTCTTTAAAAACAGGCGAACGTAACGCGTGAAAAATATCCATATACGTTTCACATATGAAAACCGATAAAATGATCACAATTAAAAGAAAATTAATCATAAATCTCGTTTGCATGATATTAATTATAAAATACTAAATAGATCGTTATTAAATTCTTCAATACTTACGAGTATTGGTCCTCGTCGTCAGACATGTTTGCGGGTGATTAAGTGTGCTGCAACACAAAAATGAATTCCATTAAAAAAAGAAATCGAACTATGAAGCTGTTTTTTTTTTTTTTTTTTTCAAAATCAATAATCCATAAATTGTATTAATAATTGTATATATTAAATTAATAATTATTGTTTCACTCGGTAATTTAATATATTTGTAGATTTACGATATTAAAGTCTTAATCTATATGGCGAACCGTGCGTTATCCGAAATTCCGTCGAAAGAAGTGAAAGAAGTAAAAGTAAGAAAGAAACGAAAAAAAAAAAAAAAAAAAAAAAAACAGATATGATAAGCCGAGCAAGAGGGATGCACCCCGGCACTGGGGTAACTCGATATCCCAAGTCGCGCGAAGCAGTTTGCTAACCCTGGCGGCAGACTCGATCGCGGCAAGCTCTATAAGGAGACCGACCCCTTCCTTGCTCTTCGCCCGCGCGGCAACCCTAATTTTAGAAACCGTTCCCGAATCCGTCGCGACACCTCCACTCTTTTCGAGACGATCGCCATCGCAGAGCGGAGGCCCCCGGTCGTCCTCGGTTTCATATACATTTTCATGCACGAAAATAAAACGTTCTTCGACCGTCGATCAAACCTTATTTTTTCTTTTTCTTTTTTTTTTTTTTTTTCTTTTCGTTACAAGCGTTGACAGAGAACGATATATATAATTCTTCTAAATCTCATGCATATTATTTCTCGCAAATGCAGATCGATGCTTCTTTAATCGTCGGTAAACAATTGGCAGTTAATCAATCTAATCTACGTTGCACTTTCGCCATTATCGTCGATTATACCGCACTGTTTCTTTTTTAGTCGTCACCCTCGCACTTTACCATCAGGTTCAATGACTGACCGGTGTGTTACGTCCACTTTTTTTCTACCAGTGAGTTTTGAATGCAGAGAAATCGCTAAAGACACAAAAAAAAATTCGAGTGTGTTAAATTAACACACTCGGGGTATTTTTTCCGGTGTGTTAAATTAACACACTCGACTTTTTGAGGTACGTCAAACCTAACGCACTACCGGTTGATGAAGATTGCTACGCTACATGAATGACTATAGAGCCGCGGATTATTTTGCCGGTGTGTCAAGTCAACACCCTCGGATGTTAAATTAACACACTCGAATTTTGTTTTATGTACGTCAAATCTAACACACTGCCGGTTGATGAACATTGGTACGCTAAACAAATAGCTACAGAGTCGTGGGTTATTTTGACGGTGTGTCAAGTCAACACCCTCGGGTGTTAGATTTAACACACTCCAGTATAACAATTCGTCAAAACATCGCGCAACTCGTGTGCCGGTTCGACGCCAATAACGCCAATCGCCGGTGTGTTAAAATAACACACTCCCTATTTTTTTTTTTTTTTTTTTTTTTTGTTGTTGCTATTAAACACGAAGCATTTCACTCGATTGTTCTCTCGATTTTTCTCACTTATCGCACTAGGTAATCGATTGAAGATGTTTTTCTTTTCTTTTTCGTTTATTTTTTTTTTTTCTTTTTTTTTTTTGTTATCACTCGACGAAGTGAAGTGAAACAAGAACGCGACACTCCCGAAACTCGTGTATATCAGAATAAAGATGATAATAATTTGGTTTAAATTTGGTGATAACGTTGATTGTCGTTTAGATTAAGACGTCTTATGGGTGAAAACTTACACCGGGTAGAGTGGAAAAAAATGAAATTGTGGGCCTCGGGGCACTAGCCGAGATGAAGACTGTTCCACGCACTGCACGGGAGAGCTTTTCTGGTGGAATGTGGAGTCCGCGACAGCTACAGCGGCTCTGAAGTCCGACCTCTTCGCCCTGGTGAGAAGGAAGACTTCTGGCTTATCCACCACCACCACCAATTTTTCCTCTTCCTCGTCGTTATTCCTCTTCTTCTTCTTCTTCTTCTTCGTCGCATTCGTCGCCTTCTCATCCATCCCCTCGATTGCTATTATTAGGGGATCGTGCGCTCGTGTCGTCATCTGTAAAATGTACAGTTTTTTGGCTGCTTTGGACGAGATGAAGATTCAGTTATTGGCATGGTCGCGTCTTTTTTTAACCGATAGGATTGAAACGCAGAGACTGCCAATTGTTGAGGGATGGCTGATGACTGTGGCTTGTGTTGAGCTTCTTTCGTATACGTGCAATGGGTAGCGCTAACGTGGTAACAACATAGCGGCTATGCTACTGTTGCCGCTGTTGCTTCTTCTGACGCTGACTATTTTTGTCGGGGAAGAGATGAAGAAGTTCGCCGGGACGCCTCCCCGTACACCTCGCCCACGGCTTTGTCGTCTTCGTCGCCGCGAACCCCGTCTCTTCATCGCGATGAAATCGTACTCCGCTCGACGCACTATCACCGTTTAGGGGATAATGCGGGTCATCGAAAGGGAGAATTGTGGTATATTTCTGACGGAAATACACTTTTTTTTTTTTATTTTGGAAATACTCGAGAGGAGTATTGAATAAGAAATGCTGAAGATAGCTTGGGAATAAATTGTTTAGTACTCGACAAAATATATTTTCAGCTAAGATAATTATTCTTTCGAAGATATATATTTTTACTTGCTATAATTATAATTTAAATTGAGAAGAAGCTGATTGATGTATTAAGTGAGATTTCAATGTGAATTTAAGAAAAAAGAACCGTACGGATTACGTTTATTTTTCATTATAAAATATTTTTATTATTTCTTCATTCAAGTGAAGCGACTTTTATTTCTTGATTAAATTAACAGAATCGTTAGGTGTATATGTGGATTCTATTTTAAAAGCTGTAAATTACTTAAAGCTTAAAGCACACAAATTGAATTATAGTTCTTTCCTTCTATTTAAATATTTTTGGAATTACTTCAATAATTAAGTAATTCTTTAAATTGTTTTAATTTTATCTTGATCACAGGCATGAATATTATTTTCGGCGCGCTCGATGCTAATTTCATGGACCATACTGACGAAAATGTATCAAAAAATAATTATTATTTATATTTCACAAAAGCGAATAATATAAGTATTAATCATAATTTTTTTATTGTCATTTGTTTTAATTAATTCATACTTATTTTCCTCTGGAATAATTATCTATAATAATCGTAGATGATCACAAAACAAATGTTGCATACATTTATTTTTCAATTTTTTTTATCCCTGATATTAAAAAAATCATTTAATGATACGTGACTGACTCATGTTACCCACTGACCCTTTTTGTCAGCGTTTTCTAAAGCGACGAATCGCGACGCTACTGCACTCCCTCAAATTCTCAAATTTATGATACTTCTTACATTTCACTTATTATACCACCCAGTTGGCAAGTGAAGCTATAATCTTCCGGTGAAAACCGGTCAAAGCCACCCGCTGGACATACATGCAAATCTCGCAAAATGTATTAAATCGGTTTTTCTTTTTTCCCCCAGCTTGAAATCTTCCTCTCCAGAAGTGTGACGACTGAAACAGGACAACTAGAAGAAAACTCGTGTTATTTTGAGCCGAGTGTCGTGCTCGCATCTCACTGAGATCAGGGACGCAGCTTATTATGATGCCGTCAACTCTACTGACCCGATTTCGCTAATGCAGTTGTGCGAAACAATGCCAAAACACTAGACTATCGGTCCAACAAAACTCAAGTCAACTGAAACAACCTATCTTCCTAATCTTACAAATCTCTCTCTCACAAAATATCCACGGAAAAAAAAATTAAAAACCTAACAAACAAAAACAAAAAAAGAACGTTAAAGCTATTGAGTAATTTTCAGTAAATTTCCATTCTTCAGGTTGATCGAATTTCGGTGATGCGTGGGTTGTTTGCCGCCGGCCCCACAAATCTCCCTCCACACCTGCTGAAAGCAAATGAAAAAGAAGCAAAACATTGTTGTGCGGTATCATAAACGGGAACGAGGCTCCTCCCGAGTTTTACGAGACGAAATAAGAGACGATCTCGGCGGTGTTCCCGTTCGGCGTGTTACAAACATCCGAGAAGTATATAGCTCACAGTCGACAAAGAGGAAGAGAACGTGAATTTGGGAGAAGAGGAAGAGCAACGAGGAAGAGACGCATCTTGGGAAACGAAGGGCAGGGGCAAGAAGGGCGGAAGAAAATGAATATTCAGAGAAGCCAGGAAGATACTGCCTTATCAGTGACGAACGAGAGAGAGCCGCGAGATCTTCGCGGAGGCCCGATGCTTGGAGGGCATCTTTGCTGCCTAGGCACGACGAAGCATCTTCAGCTTCTGCCTCGAACGAGAAACCCGCGCGAGCGACGACAACGCCCCTCGGCTCCATATATGGCGGGGAGCGCCGCAGGAGGAGAGGGCGTCGTTACTGCTCGAATATAAAGTTGCGCCCGACGTCTTTCGGCCATCCAAAACTCCTCGGTTTAACGTCACGCGATTAACGCCCGAAGATCATCCGTCCTCCTTCTCGATTCTTTCTTCTTTTAAAAAAAAATTAAAAGTTAGAGCGAGCCCTTCTTTTTTACTGCTTCTTTTTCGATACATTAACGTTATATTTACACCTTTTTTTTCCTGAATATGTCTTCCTTATTTCTATGTACAATTTGTTTGACACGAAATGTTTGTATTTGAAACCGACTTAAAGTAATTTTTTACTTTGTGCTGAAATTTTTTAAATTAATTTTAAAAAGATTCAAGAGCAAATTTGTATTAACGAAGGTGGATCTGAATTTTAGTATTTTAACTCAAAGTACGAAAAATATGGATAATTAATTTAGAGAAAAATAATTCAGTTTACACTAAGAGCGCATGAGACGTATTTTTATGTTTTTTTTCAAAGTCAATTTTATAATATTAATTCGAAAATGATGAATGACAGATAATTTTATTCGTTAAATCATGTTTTACCAATTCAGTAATTTTCAATTGAAAAATTAATAAACAACTGTCATTTTTACGAAAATTATAAAAAATGTTTATCGATGATTTTAATACTTTTAACGAACAAAATTAACTCTCGTCATGATATCACGAAAATTACGAATTTGACTTCAATAAAACTGCATAAAAATATGTCTCTTTAAATTGTGTTATTTTTTTAATGGGTTTATTATGCATTTATTTTCACATTTAGTAGAATCTTTTTAATTTAGATCTCTTTTCGTAATTTCCAGATGAAAACGAGTATAAACAAATTTTTCAAGCCTCCTTAAATGCGTCAATTGGCTCTCGTTATATTGGGAACTATTGGTCTTTTAAAAGGTCTGTCTTTTCCACCGAAGCGCAATTGACCGGATTCCTTTTTTCCGCCGAAACCTCCGCCTAAAATAGAGCAATTGAATTACTTAGAAAAACTTGAAGGAAAAAAACGTGAATTTTGGGAAGAGTTAAATTTTACCTAGCCTTCTTGGTTTCCAGCCTTTCATTGTTCGGCCGCATTCGAAATCTACAAAGATTTTCGATCCTTTGAGAATTGTTTCGTGCAACCGTTTAACCGCTTTTCTCGCTTCATCCTCGGAACTCATTTCCACGAATCCGTAGCCTTGTGGGTGACCGGTCACAATGTCTACGATTAGTTTCACCGACAGAACGACGCCGCAGCGAGAAAAACACTGGAATTTTTCAAACATTGTTAGATTTCACAGCATTTCATCAAATATCTTTCTTTACATGCCTAAACATCAAAGTATAATTTATACAAGAGTTTTCTATTTTTTTTAAGATACGAAATAGAACAGTAAATACGATTTTTAATCGTTTGTTCAGCTATAGCTAAGAAGTGTAAAAAATATATAGAATCATGCAGAGAATAATTTTTTTTTAATGTGAAAAATAAAAATCCCTAACAAAGCTCTTAAATCTTGAATAAAAGTCCTACATGAAGGTTCAGTGAATAAAATACATTTTCAATGAAAGTGTTAACTTCATCATTGCCACTAAAAATATATTTAAAATACTTTTCAATTTAGACAACATAATAAATAATTCTTATGAATCAGACATTTTTAAATTCATTGTTTGAAATTACTTTTTCTCATTACATACATTGATAAATATACTTAATTTTACTCTCTAAGATATTACCAACCTTAAGCAAAGAAAAGTGAGAGTTGATAACTAAAAATATTTGTTTACAATTCTTAATTTTAGACTGCTTAAAATGTTGGTGGTTAATTCAAAAGTTGACTAGCTGTTTTTTGTGTCTGAACTCTTCTACCTTATTGACAAAAAAATCTGGAGGTCAACGTTTATTTGGATTGCAATACTTTCTCTCTTACATACTCTGTATGTGATGAGAAAGTAAAAAAAACTATATATATTTCACAAACCATGAAAATTTTAATTATTCGAATTGAGAAATATTTTGAACACATTTTTATTTAAATATTTTTCAGTCTTGTCTCCTGGTAATAATAACACTATCCACAACGATGATAAAAAAAAACTTAAAAAAATGATGAAGAAATTTGGAATCTTACATAACGTTGATTGTAGGTAGAAATAACATAAAAAATGTATGATTTGTTAGTTAAGCGACCATACGAATAGACACTCACTTCTATAAAGTCTTCCTTCGTCAATTTTGGGTTGAATCTTGCTACAAACAGAGTTCTCGATGGATTTGATTTCAATCCGTGTGGAGGCTCGTAGTGTGATTGTATAGCACGACTGACAGCTTTGTCGTGAGGCTCTGTGTCTGTACCGTCTATACTTCCAGCTTTCAATGGATCATAATTCTTTGAATAAGGACACCAATTTCTCAAAACATCATCCTAGAACAAATTCATAATATTCGTTGAGCTCTTAATATTTGTATTTCCCGATTGGCTTGTCAATGGTGAAAAATTTTGCAATTGAAAACTCGCAATCTTACCATTTTGCTCAAAAGCATTTAGCTACTTGTCATTTATCAACTTCCACATTTTCCGGATATTACGATAAAGCTCATGATTATTGACATTGAATTGTCGCTGGATTTTCGTTTTCTTTCGGTTTCAGGCTTTAGGAACGTTGAAAACGTCACTTGTAATGGCTTTGAGGTTATGTGTACATTTTGTATATTGTTTACATCTCTACGTAGCCGCCATTTATTATTGATTAGCGCGCTCTCTTGGAACTTGGAAAGAAAATGCAACTCGCGGAATAAAAGTGGATATAGTAGACTGGAGATGTCGCCACAAATATTGTTTTCTGATTTGAAATTTATTCACAATTAGAGAAGTATATGAGGCCTTCCATATGAAATTTGACACCCAAAAAAAAAAAAAAATTCTCAAAAATATTCTAAAAATCAGAATTAGTGGTAGCAACAGATGCACCAAATTTCAAAATAAAAAAAATTATTTATTGCCGGAATATGCCAATTTTTTTATTTTTCATTTAATCTGTAATATCTTGGAAACGATTAATCGTATTGAAATCGCTAAAAAAATGAAAATGTGCGTTTTTTCATGGCCAACAAGAAAAAAATATATTCAGAATTAATTTTGTTATTTCAGGCCACATTTTATGGCAAAAGAATTTTTTTTTTTTAATGCGAGGACTTCCGGTTTCGTCATTGGAAAAATTGCCTCGAAATCTGCAAATGCTATCGTCGAATTTTGAGTATTTTTGTTTTTTTATGGGATTCAATTTCAAAATTATAAACATTTGGGAATCCCACGAAAACAAAAATACTTAAAATTCAGCGATCACTGAATACAGACTTCGAGGTAATTTTCCCAATGACGAAACCGGAAGTCCCCTTATTTAAAAAAATATATTTTTGATTTTTTTTGTCATAAAAAGTGGCCTGAAATTACGTAATTAATTTTGAAGAATTCTTTTTTTTTGGCCATGGAAAAGCGCATATTTTTGATTTTTAGTGATTTCGATGCAATTAATTCGTTTTGGAGATATTTGTGATTAAATGGAAAAATTTGCATAATCCGGCAAATTTTTTTTTCAATTTTGAAATTCGGTGCATCTATTGATACCTCTGAAAATGATTTTTAGAAAAATTTTGAGAATTTTTTTTTTTCGCGTGGTGATATTCTAATGAAATGCCCCACATAGTGATGTATTTTGAACATATTCTATACCCAAACCTTAGGCAAAGTACTAAAAGTATAAAGTGTTTAAAATACTATTTTTTTCTGACATCAATTAAAAATTTTCATCAACTGGAAATTTTATTACAAAGAAAATATATATTTCCGGTGTTCCATGGCCATTAACAGTTAAATAGGATTTTATCTCCTCATCATCTTTTTCGTTTTTTGATTTCGAATCCTTTGAGTGTTCTTATAAGGTGGAAAAAAATAATTTAGAATTTTACTTAATCATACTTAACAAAAAAAAAAAAAAAATTTCGTAAGGGTTTCAAGACTATTTAAGGGACGACAGGTCCACCAATTTTTGTAAGTAATAAAAATTAACGAGTAAAAAAAAAAAAAAATTTCCAAATGCTGTTTTATGTATCCAAAAACATAATATATAATCAAAAACAAGAATAATAATGCAGAGTAGAACTTTGAACATTGCTTCTTCCTTAAATTTCATTTTTCAGAAAGTCACCTCTATGAAAAAGTTTATTTATTAATTTTGGCTTCCTCATAGAGAAAGTTTTGGGGAAAAATGAAGTTTAATGAGATGCCAATGTGCAAAGTTCTACTTTGCATTATTTTTGTTCTCCCTTCCAAGATATAAATAATTTATAAAAAGCGAGATTAAAATAAAGAGAGGAAGAAAAAGAAGAAATACACAGAAAAATTCTTTATACAGTAGTACAATAAAATTTGAATAATTATGAACAATGCTTCATAAACACTTATACATAATACATTTTTATGTAACTTCAAAATACATTTTCAGGTATTCATAAAATTTACACGCGAAAAAAAAGAATATAGCTGCTCTTCAAAAGAATATAGTGCGGTATCGATTATTTTCTATTTTTCACAAATGTGTATCTTTGGCAAAGTTTTTATCAGATCGTTCGCTGCTAATACTCCTGCGTGAATTGAAATCCTGGAAAAACTCGTAACAAGTAACGATATTTGCATAAGGATCGACGTTCGTGTCAGTCATTGTTACATATATAAAAGTCATGAATATCCTAAGTATTTACCGCACTGCTCTACTCAACTTTCTCTTCGAAAGTGACTCTTTGAAAAAATAGTTGCGTTGAAAACAAAATTTAATTAAAACGAAGAAAAAAAAAATTTTGTTCAACGTAAACGGTGATATCTTTTGAATTGGAAACTTTGTAAAAAAAAAAAAAAATTAAAAATTCTCTGAAATATGAAAAATTCTTTTTGTTGGATTTTCATTATGTTCATTATATTCAAGTTTTATGCAAATTTTTAGATCAGTCACTTGAACCATTCTCGAATTATAGTATTTTTAAAAAATGACGAAAATTCGAATTTCTATAAAATCTAAACTACTTTATCAATTTTGCTTAAAACACTCTGATAAAATGTTATACCAAGTTTCAGCCCGATAACTGGAAATTTGTTCGAGTTAGAGTGATAAAAAAATATAATTCAAAATCATAAAAATTCGATAAAACAAAATGCCTCGACCTTTGTTTTAATGAAATGTATACCAAATAAACATCCGAGCACTTTTTCTAAACAACTTTTCTCGGCGTGTTTTAGACCACTTTGGGTATACTGACATGAAAATCTCGAAAAAAAATGTGTTCATGAAAGCAAAGCTTTCTCTATGACAGAGCAAAATGACAAAAATGACTGCTAATTTTTCCGGATCATCTGAAAAAAGAACCCAAAAAATGCTGCCATTAGATAATCAAAATCGAGAAAATGTGCCTAAGAAATAAATTAATTGAACGCAGGATCGCAAAGTTATGACTGGCATAAGTATCAATTTTGCAGATGCAGATATTTTCAGACTCATATTTAATATCCATACACAGTCCCCACATCTGATAACTTTCGATTTTACTTTATTTATCTTTATCCTTCGTTACCAGTACTACACATGAGACATACGAGTAGAGTCCATTGACCAGATACTTAAAATTCGATAGATTCAATTTGTAAATCTCAACAATTGTCAAATTCTTGGGCATTCGACATCGTGCAATGACGATACTGAAATTAGTTATTGATTCCTTAGACAGTTCGTACCAGTTACATTGCCTCAACACTTCACCAATTTCTTCCGAGCACGAGGTCAAATAATCGGCAGCGTAATAAAATATAGAAAGGAGCGTGATCATGAACGACAGAGTTACACCTCTAACGATCATTGGGATATGATGATGCGAGCTTTTCAAACCGATGACCTGTTGGAATGCTACAAGGGCAAGAATTTTAATAAATTTTATTAATCCACTGAAATTCCACAAATCACTTTTTTTGTTGGGAAACCTTAAAAAAACGTTTAAAGATTTTGAAGAATAGTTTAAACTTACCGATCATGCAAATGCAAAACTGTAAGGCGAAGACTAAAATCGACACGAAGACAGTGAATGAATCCTCAAGATTTCCGCACAAATCGAAAAGTTGATTGTGACTTTGAACAAGCCGACGAAATTCCATACGACCGATATCTTTATCTTTGATCAGAAGAAAATGTTGAAACCTCTTCTTCAGGATCTTGTATTGTGCTGAGAGATGCATAGCAAAGCTCCAAAAGAGTGCAATAAAGACCAAATTCGTTAGCTTCAAAAAGAAAAAAGCGGTAATGTTTAGAACTGGGACGACGTAGATCAAGATAGAATTATCATTGGTAGCACAAGCCTGTCGATAATTCATTATCAAAGCATTGTTGATGAATGGAAAGATCCTCAAAGCCCAGGCAGTGCTGATGACAACGATGACAAACGTCGCAGCACAGATAAAGAAAGTCCCAGATCTGTTGTGTCGTTTCATGATATTGCGTTCTTCCGGATCTCTGATCGTTGACCAATCCTCGATCGTTGATTCGATTAGAGGAATCATTCGGGTACTGGATATTCGAAGATATATATGTTGCACAACTCCAAGAATTGTAACTGCAGTTCGTGTATTTACAGCATCTTTAATCTCTTCTGGGAAGCACTCTTCAACCGGATGAATCAGACAAATTAAAATGATCGCCATCTGGTTCGAGAAAAAAAAATATTAATCAACTTAAGTATAATCTTGCATATTCCTTTCACTTCTGTTTTTTTTCACCAACCATCCACAAAGCCTCCTGTATGAAAAAGTACGTTGGTCAATTTCAGCTTAAGGGGTTACACCACCCTGACGGTCGGAAAAATCGGTTAAAAAATTATTCTTTTTTCTGAGGCAAATATGAAATTTATAAAATGACTTTTATTTCACATACATAAAGTACATATTTAAGAAAAATTTCCAAAAAAAAAAAATTGAAAAAGATGGCGGTGATATGAGTCATCCATTAGCATCCTCTTTTCAAGACCCTCGTTGATGGTGTACAAGATTTCTCAATCGGGCATCGTCCGAAAAATACAAAAAAAAAGTTTCTCATTTAAGAAGGTAGTAGCTATGGCGCTACGTAGGGAAATTTTATTAAAAATTTATTTGCAAAAATGACAGTAGTTTGACGAATACGACATGAATTTTCATGAAAATTTTTAGTTAATTAAATTTATAACTTAAAAACGGGACATCGAATAAAAAAATCCGTACGTAGCGCTATAAACAATGTTATAAAGAATTTGTGGTAAAAATCTCAGGTAAATCGGTCCAGTGGATCTTGGGATATCGTGTACACCAGTTTGAAAATGCCCCGCGGCAACAGCTACGTACCGGTACGTACCTACCGTACCGTTGTGCATACCGGTCCGGGTGCTACCTGAGTTCCAGCGCCCTTCTGCCACTCCCACTTCTAACGGCTGTAACTCCCGAAGTACTTTGAATTTCGGAATGGGGAAGCGCTTAAAATATTCTCAAAAGTATGTCGAATTTTGTAATCGAAAAAAAAATTCGATTTTTTTTTCCAGGTGGTGTAACCCCTTAATGATAGAGTAGTCTTTGTGGACCATTTATAATTATTTACTTTTATAAAATACAATATTTCCTGACAGTATCAAAAAATTGTATGATCCTGTCTGATCAACATGCAGAATGTCAGATAATTTATTTGAACCCGCGGAAAATTGTTGGATTTAAAAAAGAAAAAATGCAAAATTCTTTAAAATACGAACTCTTTGTTAGATTTTCACTGAATTCAGAATCCAGCATCTATTGAATGCACATACATTTCAAGTTTTATGCTACATTTTAGAACAGTTGCTTTTGAACCATCCTAGAGTTGTAGCATTAAAAAAAAAATAAAAAATACGAACTTCTGTAAAATCTGAACTGCATTGATTTTCCTGAAATTCAATGCCGATAGACGCATCATTCCACGCACGCACGCACGTATAAAAATGATAAATTGCATATTGGCTAATACCTGCGCTAATAAATTAACTTCGAAAATCATAGTTGATCCATACTGGTTTCTGTCAATTGGCCAAACTCCAATGAATTTCATGTAAACTTTATAAACACAGAATGGATCACCGTTCACGTTGAAGAAAACCATTTTTTTTTAGCTTCACTAATTTTTGCCTTGATCCGGACTATTTCTTCAAAGACTAACTTTCGCTGAGGACTTGGAGTAGTGCACTGCGATAAAGACATATAGGATCTGCGTGACTTCTATATAGACAAATGTCTGTCGATGTCTATGCAAATATCCTTACATTTTTACGAGTTCTTCCAGGAATCATTGCCAAAGTTAATAGCAGCAAAAGATCTAATAGAAACTTTGTAAAGAACACTTGTGGGAAAAGACGCCACAATAATTGATACGGCATAATGCATTCGAAAAGTAAATTGTTTTCTTTTAAAAAAGTATTTCGAACGAAAATTAGGAATTCTGACAATTCTAATAATTAAAAATAAATAAATAAAACAACCAAAGAACTCAAAAAACTAAATTTCTCAAAAAGATAGATCGTAACAGAATTACACCATGGAAAAAAAATACAAATACAAATAGAAGTGCCTACTTCTCTCACACTAAGTGAAGCGAACTACTGCCTGTTGCGTAAAGCGTAATATTAGTGTAAATTCATATAAAGAATCGTGAAAACGAATGACAGTATAGAATGAACCTTTTTGTTTCATGGTGTAATTCTGTTACGATTTATCTTTTTGAGAAATTTAATTTTTTGAGTTCTTTGGTTTTTTTATTTATTTTTTTTTATTATTAGAATTGTCAGAATTCCTAATTTCCGTTCGAAATACCTTTTTAAAAGAGAACAATTTACTTTTCGAATGCATTATGTCGTATCAATTATTGTGGCTTTTAATAATTGACTTAATAATTGATCCCACAAGTGTTTTTTTGCAAAGTTTCTGTTAGATCTTTTGCTGTTATTAACTCAGGCAGTAATTCCTGGAAAAACACATAAAAATGTAAGGATATTTGCATAGGCATCGACAGACATTTGTCTATATAGAAGTCACGCAGATCCTATATGTCTTTATCGCAGTGCACTACTCCAAGTCCTCAGCGAAAGTCTTTGAAAAAATAGTCCGAATCAAGGCAAAAATTAGTTACGCTAAAAAAAATGGTTTTCTTCAACGTAAACGGTGATCCATTCTGTGTTTATAAAGTTTACATGAAATTCATTGGAGTTTGGCCAATTGACAGAAACCAGTATGGATCAACAATGATTTTCGAAGTTAATTTATTAATGCAGGTATTAGCCAATATGCAATTTATCATTTTTATACGTGCGTGAGTGCGTGGAGTGATGCGTCTATCGGCATTGAATTTCAGGAAAATCAATGCAGTTCAGATTTTACAGAAATTCGTATTTTTTATTTTTTTTTTTAAATGCTACAACTCGAGGATGGTTCAAAAGCAACTGTTCTAAAATGTTGCATAAAACTTAAAATGTATGTGTATTCAATTGATGCTAGATTCTGAATTTAGTGAAAATCGAACAAAGAGTTCGTATTTTAAAGAATTTTGCATTTTTTCTTTTTTAAATCCAACAATTTTCCGCGGGTTCAAATAAATCATCTGACATTTTGCACGTTGATCAGACAGGATCATCGAATATTTTGATACTGTCTGGAAATATTGTATTTTATAAAAGTAAATAATTATAAATGGTCTACAAGGACTACTCTATCATTAAGGGGTTACACCACCTTGAAAAAAAAATCGAATTTTTTTTTCGATTAAAAAATTCGACATACTTTTGAGAATATTTTAAGCGCTTCCCCATTCCGAAATTCAAAGTACTTCGGGAGTTACAGCCGTTAGAAGTGGGAGTGGCAGAAGGGCGCTGGAACTCAGGTAGCGCTCGGACCGGTACGCACAACGGTGCGGTAGGTACGTACCGGTACGTAGCTGTTGCCGCGGGGCACTTTCAAACTGGTGTACACGATATCCCAAGATCCACTGAACCGATTTACCTGAGATTTTTACCACAAATTCTTTATAACATTGTTTATAGCGCTACGTACGGATTTTTTTATTCGATGTCCCGTTTTTAAGTTATCAATTTAATTAACTAAAAATTTTCATGAAAATTCATGTCGTTTTCGTCAAACTACTGCCATTTCTGCAAATAAATTTTTGAAAAAATTTTGTGATTTTTTCAATTTTTTTTTTTTTGGAAATTGTTCTTAAATATGTACTTTATGTATGTGCAATAAAAGTCTTCTTATAAATTTTATATGTGCCTCAGAAAAAAGAATAATTTTTTAACCGATTTTTCCGACCGTCAGAATGGTGTAACCCCTTAAACTGAAATTGACCAACGTACTTTCTCATGCAGAAGGCTTTGTGGATGGTGTGTGAAAAAAAGAAGAAGTGAAAGGAATATGCAAGATTCTACTTAAGATGATTAATTTTTTTTTTTTTCGAACCAGATGGCGATCATTTTAATTTGTCTGATTCATCCGGTTGAAGAGTGCTTCCCAGAAGAGGTTAAAAATGCTGTAAATACAAGAACTGCAGTTACAATTCTTGGAGTTGTGCAACAAGTATATCTTCGAATATCCAGTACCCGAATGATTCCTCTAATCGAATCAACGATCGAGGATTGGTCAACGATCAGAGATCCGAAAGATCGCAATATCATGAAACGACACAACAGATCTGGGACTTTCTTTATCTGTGCTGCAACGTTTGTCTTCGTTGTCATCAACACTGCCTGGGCTTTGAGAATCCTTCCATTCATCAACAATGCTTTGATAATGAATTATCGACAGGCTTGTGCTTTCAATGATAATTCTATCTTGATCTACGTCGTCCCAGTTCTAAACATCACCGCTTTTTTCTTTTTGAAGCTAACGAATTTGGTCTTTATTACACTCTTTTGGAGCTTTGCTATGCATCTCTCTGCACAATACAAGATCCTGAAGAAGAGGTTTCGACATTTTCTTCTGATCAAAGATAAAGATATCGGTCGTATGGAATTTCGTCGGCTTGTTCAAAGGCACAATCAACTTTTCGATTTGTGCGGAAATCTTGAGGATTCATTCACTGTCTTCGTGTCGATTGTAGTCTTCGGCTTACAGTTTTGCACTTGCATGGTCGGTAAGTTTAAACTATTCTGCAAAATCTTTAATCGTTTTTTTAAGCTTTCCCAAAAAAAAAGTGATTTGTGGAATTTCAGTGGATTAATCAAATTTATTGAAATTCTTTCCCTTGTAGCATTGCGACAGGTCATCGATTTGAAAAACTCGCATTATCATATCCCAATGATCGTTAGAGGTGTAACTCTGTCGTTCATGATCACGCTCCTTTCTATATTTTATTACGCTGCCGATTATTTGACCTCGTGCTCGGAAGAAATTGGTGAAGTGTTGAAGCAATGTAACTGGTACGAACTGTCTAAGGAATCAATAACTAATTTCAGTATCGTCATTGCACGATGTCGAATGCCCAAGAATTTGACAATTGTTGAGATTTACAAATTGAATCTATCGAATTTTAAGTATCTGGTCAATGGACTCTACTCGTATGTCTCATGTATAGTATTGGTAACGAAGGGTAAAGATAAATAAAGTAAAATCGAAAGTCATCAGATGTGAGGACTGTGTATGGATATTAAATATGAATCTGAAAATGTCTGCATCTGCAAAATTGATACTTATGCCAGTCATAACTTTTCGATCCTGCGTTCAATTAATTTATTTCTTAGGCACATTTTCTCGATTTTGATTATCTAATGACAGCATTTTTTGGGTTCTTTTTTCAGATGATCCTGAAAAATTAGCAGTCATTTTTGTCATTTTGCTCTGCCATAGAGGAAGCTTTGCTTTCATAAACACATTTTTTTTTTTTTGAGATTTTCATGTCAGTATACCCAAAATGGTCTAAAACACACAGAGAAAAGTTGTTCAGAAAAAGTGCTCGGATGTTTATCTGGTATACATTTCATTAAAAAAAGAGTCGAAGCATTTTGTTTTATAGAATTTTTATGATTTTGAAATATATTTTTTCATCACTCTAACTCGAACAAAAATAGAAAATAGAAAATAATCGATACCGCACTATATGCTTTTGAAGAGAAAACTATTTTTTTTTGTTATTGCTACTTTGATGGGAGATTTTAGAAATTCAGAAGAATCTAAAAATAGTGCCTAAGAGAATGACAATATTTTCGAAAAACAATTTGTTTTTAAGTTTTGTTAAATTTTATTCCAAAGCTAGCAATTTGAATATAATGATTTCGTATATTAGGGCTTTAAATTTGTCTTATTTTCTTGAATCATTATTTAATATTCTCAAGATTCACAAAAGTATCTAATACTGAAAGGATCCAATATTCAGGATACTCGTGAATAATTTTGATAAATAACGCCATTTCTTTTTATTCGTTGTTCAACTTCAAATAATAAGGTATACCTCCGAAGATATCCAAGTGCAATTTTTAATAAAATCTACGCAGTGCTTTTGCTTTTACACAATTTTTCATTTTTTTCGAAAATGTCTGTACGCCCTCTAGCTTCCACAATTTTTGAGATATCGGTCTAAAACTTACTACAAAGTTGGTATATTATGGAACAAAGATCTGTATTGAATTTAGGCCAAATCCATGCATTTTATTTTTACACAGTTTTGAAATTTTTCAAAAAAAAATTTTTGAACAAAGTATTTTTTTATTACAGTTTTTCTATCGCAATTTTTTTTTATGTACCATTTTTTTTATGTATAAAAATAACATTTAATTTTTAAATGTTAGTTTTTGCTTTGAAGAGATTAAAATTTAAAAAACGCTAATTGAACTCCAATCTTTCAAGAAAACCTTTTTTATAGGCCGTGAATGAATTGATTGCGACCATTATCCAAAGAGGTACTTTTGTAGAGTACGCGTAGTAATATATTGAATTAGCCACGTAGAAAATGCCTTTCACAGAAACCTTTTCACAGAAATATGTGTCACGTCGATGGTTCTGCAAATATTTGTGCTACACCGTCGATGCCAATGTAAATACGTGCTTTTGCACGACTGGTCACAGAAGTACCGTGCGAAAAGTAGCAGAAAGTACGTTTCTGAGAAGGATAAATTGAACGTTAACTGGACTGTAAAGTGCTTTGCCGACATCGATTACTCTTATATAATAGTGCGATACACATAAAATTCTAAATTTTCACATAACCTTAAAAACATCAAAATTTCTGAATTATTGTACTTCTAAAAAATACTTGAAACATATTAAAAAATAATTAGTAAATAAATCCGTATGAGTGATTTCTTACGAATGGCGAAGGAAAAAATTCGATATCTCAATTTTTTCGAAAAAAGTCGTCGTTTCCGAAACTTTTTCTCGAAGTTTTGACAATCGGCCAAAAAAAATCTTGGTTTCGAAAAATTAATCTAAAAACATTTAGAGCTAGAACAACTTCGATCGAACGACGATGAAAAAAAAATCGATATCAATTAAACAAAAAAAATGTGGCTGTTTCCGAATGATTTTATTAAAAAATTATTTATTCACCGTTTTTTAGAACACCTGCAATGTTGAGTTGCGAATAGTTCAAAATGATTTATTTATGAAATATCATTAATTGATTTCCAAGTGTTAATGTAAAGTCTGTATACGCATTTGAATTTTCCCGCGTTTCAAAGTGGCCTTCTGTAAAGCAGCATTGCGCACGTCCGATTGGCGAGTGAGACGCTGCGCGAGAATCGCTGCGCGGTCGTATCGAGAATTCAAATATTCGCCGTTGACATTCAGTCGGACAGACGCTGTTGTCGTACATGCGTTGGTTCAACGTGCTCCATGTTCCATGTTATTAAAATCCCGGCAAAAACAGTCTTCCTAAGATGAGCGCAACAAGTTTGAGCAGCGATCCATAAATGTTTATCATATGTTCAAAAGAACATCGATAATAAGGCGAACCGTGTGATTGTTGTTGAATTATTTTGTGATAAGAAAAAGAATTACAATGGCTTTTCCGGGGACTCGAGAGTTCGTAATTCCCTTGGAAAAGGACGATTTGCTGGTTACTCGAGCTGATGCTTACACAGTAAAGGCGATTTTACCTTTGGCTTCGTTAAACAAAGCAGTGGATGGTAAGCTTTTTCAGCTCCGTTATTGCACACTTTATTTATTAGACATTCTCTGACAATTTAGACACTTTTTTATTTCTACTGCTAGATATTTTTCCGAATTTGACAGATTTTTTTATCGACAGCACTTTCTGTGAACTTTTTTCAATTGTTTAAATTAAGTAGCTTTAAACAAGGTATATATTTGTTTTTAATAAACGTACCTCAAACACTATAAGATAGAGTTTTATCAGTCTTTTAATGACAGTTTTTCAATAATTTTATAATTAATAATAACGATTTTTCACCAAAAAATACAGATTTTTTTTTTTCCAAGAATGACCAGCTTTTTTCAGCATAAAATTGAAAGAATATTCAGAAATCCCTGATTACTCCATTTTTTAAATTGTCACAATAGTATCGATTGATGTTTAGGTATAAATGCATATAAATCGTACAAAATATTGTAAAACTATGATTATTATCTTGTGGAATCTCCTTTAAACTTAGGAGACTATAAATCAGTTTGTATTTATACAACACACAATTTTTAGTTTTTTATTATTAAAAGATTTTTACCAAATTAATAGTCAAAGTTTTGTAACTTATTGCAGGATTTTTTGTTTTTTTTATGATCTGCAGAATGACAATTAATAACTACTTTGATAATTTGGTTTTTTTTTATTAAATCATCAGAAATGCCTAAATATTTTGTACATTTTACAACCAAATAAAAGTGGCCTTTATTTCAAGAATAAAAAATCATTCTTGGAATTGACAATAAAGCAATTTACAAAATATCATTGAAAGACTGATATAAAACTGCAATTTATGTGAACAGACAATTTCTTTCTTTATGACTTATAGTTTAAGATTCTTTTTTAAAGAAGAGGTTCTTTTTTGGATATACTGCATTTAAACCTTGAAGAAAAATTCATAGAATTGACAGAGAATGTCTCCTAATGTTTTCTGTCTCATTTATTTAACACATTGAATCTCCTACATTTTTTTCAGCATCAAGGGTAATATATCAGAATAAAGGCACTGACTTCATTGTGGATTGTTTTGATACCTTTTTCTCAGTTTTGGTGCATGGCCACAAGGTCGAGTTTAACGTTATGCTACGAGCATTCGACAGGATTAATAAAGGCAAGTTATAACATTACATTAAAGCTATATTCATCTGCAAATTGAATACTCTCTTCAAAGACAAAGATCATTGTTTCTAAGGATGTTTGGACCAAAACTAGTTTCATTTTACTGGATTACAACTCAGCCAGAGAGTACATTTTCACTCATTTTTACAAAAACTAGTGCGGAACATCTAGGAAATCTAGGAAATTTTATAATTGCAAGAAAATTCTAAAAATAATGTTCTATATGTATGCAGAAATCATAAAATTCATTTCATATTGAAAAAATTTACCTACCTAATTTGTTGAACAGTATTTATTTATTTGTTTATTAATAATTTTTTGACATTATTATTATTAGTTGAAATCAATATTTTTGATAGCTTCAATCACATTGATGTATTTTTATTTTATTCTCAAAGTACTAAAATACTAAACGAATGAATCTTTTGGATATGAATTTATCATCAGCCCTAAATTACTGGAGTAATTTATGAGGAATGTCAAAATTTAAAGAAATCATTCAATAGGTAAAAAAGTATATTCAATGTTTGCAAACAAATTTTGCTTAACATTTTGGCCAATTTTATCCATTCAAAGCAAGTTGAAGAACAAGTTTTTCGTTTCTTTTCCCATTGAAAATCATTTTTTGCCTTATTAAAAAAAAAATGTGCTAATTTTTAAATTAATTCACAGCTATCAATCAGTTCATAGACGAAATGGAACCTCTGTTCGAGAATGGCGCGGAAATCAGCGCGGAGCTAAAACCAAAATATCGCAACATAAACAAGATGTATGCCTATCTGTTATCGTCGCTATCATCATCCATTGAAGATTATGTAGTGAAAAATTCAAACGAAACTGCTAATATTGGAAAGGTACTTCAAGACAATAATAATATTTCCATTTAATGGAATTATCTTTTGATAATTTTTAACCTGAAGGTATATATTTTATTTTTAAAACTCCGTTTTTTTTTTATAGAAAAAGAAAGCAGCACAGAAATCAGATGTTGAAGCAGAATGGGAACGTCCAAGGCAAAATGCCTTAGAATCGATATACAGGTGGTTTCAGTTACCCTTGCAAAAATTATGGACACCGCCAATAGTGGAGGATTTGTTCATCAGGTAACTTAAAATATGCAATAATTTCGTCGTCAAAACAGTCGTATTTCCTTTAATTACATTTATTTCCATTTTTTTCAGCAATCTCATGCAATTTTGCTATAAAGTTTTGGAGCGAAGCAGAGACGCTAAAAATAAGTCCGTAAGGGAAACGATATTTCAGGTGAGTCAATGATCACGGAATCGTTTATTAAATTATCATGATCAGTAATCCGAGACCAATACGATTTATTCAGATTTTAGGAACTCTCGTGAAGCGTTACAATCAAGGAATCACGTGCGTCGTAAGAATCATTCAGGTGAGCGGAGAAACAAAATGACTAACGAATAAAAATTTGTATTGATTGGTCGATTGATAGCTTTAATTTGGATTATTATATACTTTATTTTCCAGTTGGTTCAACTGTACGACGCACTAGCTGTTCCTTTAGCCGCGGGTGTTGTACAAATGGTAGAGGAGACTGGCTGTAAATCGTTCATCACCGAAATGTTACGCGAAATTGGACAGAATGAACCTGGTGAAACTGAGGCTCGTAATATTGCGATATTTCTCGAAGCAGTGGCCTCCACCAAGCCGGAACTTGTTCTTCCCAATATCGATGATATAACGGAGTATTTGGGAGACGAGGTGAGTTGTCGAAGATCATTTATACTATTTAAGCATTCAAAAGTTGTTATTTTGCACAAAATAAAAAATATATCGACGACTCTGAAATACGGAAATTGAGATGAGGGATGAAAAATAAATAAAAAATGCGAAAGAGATACATAAAAAATACGAGATATAAAAATTAGAGATCGTCGATTTTTCTCTATACACAGAATAACGTTTTTTAAAAAGTAGCTTATTGGTTTTGCGGTATGTCGAATATTTTGAAAAAAAAAAAAATGGTCAAAATTAAAATATAATAAAAACTGTATTATCATTGAATTTCTCGTGGGCAACACTATTAAAAATAAATTTGCTATTTATCGTATACCTGAAAATTATGATTACCCTTCCTTTAAGTTTTTATATTATCTTCAAGTCTTTTTTTTATTGTTGATAGTGTTATTCCATGAGAAATTGCGTTATCGGAGTCCTCGGAGCTGTGGTTCTCGGTTCTCTAACGGACCGTGAAATGAACGACGAGAAACGTCGTCAACGAGACGAGTGCCTCGACAATTTGTACGATCACATATGCGATTGTAACGCTTACGTGAGATCCAAAGTACTCCAAGTCTGGCAGCGTTTATGTTGCGCTGCTGCGGTGCCTTTACAGAGGCAAATCAGTTTGATCAAGGCTGTTACAATGCGTCTTGAAGACAAGAGCGCTCAGGTTCGCAAGCAAGCTCTTCAATTACTCAGAGCTTTGGTTCAGTGTAATCCTTTCGCTGCTAAGGTAATATAAGGGTAGCTCCTACTTTTCCCCCTAGATTTTATCACAGCGACTATTGTATACATGACTTTGTAAATTGACAATTCCCGCAGCTTGATAGAGAACACTTCTCCAAACAACTCGAGATAGAAACTGCACGGTTAAAGGAACAGAGAGTTTTGGTTGTGAGATTAAGCACCGGTGGTGATGTCGACAGACTAGAGCTATGGAATTCCATGCTTCCAGAAATACGAAAATCGATATCAGATTGTTTGACCAATGATGATTCTTCCTCAGGTAAAATATCTGAGATTCAACACGATTTTTAATGATATTTCATTATTTTTGGTTCTTCGTTTGCAGAAGGTTGGACGTACTTAAATTTTGATAATCGAATTTGTTCATTTTTATGCATTAAATAACATTAGTGACGGCTTACTTGTATTACGTAAAAAAACCATAAGCGTACTTTTTTTCAATAATAATTACAAATCAGCTGCACGATTAATTGTAATTATAAGATATTAATTTTGATCTTTCATTCTAGACGATGAGGACGAAGAGCTCAATGAAAACGACGAGATTGTCGCGGCTGAGTTCGAAAAGATTCGTCATTTTTTGCTGACAGAAGATGTGACGGAGGCGGTCCAGCATTTGCGATCAATTTTTCAACGTCTGCCAGGGGCGGCGAGAATGCATCGTATGAAACAGGAGGATAAAGAGAATTGCCTTCTTTTAAGTCTGCAAAAAATTTTCGAAGAGTCGGAGGCACATCCAACGCAGGCCGTTACGTCCGAAGGCTCAGAAGGCACGATCGTATCAAATGTTAACACTGATAAAGAACACGCAGCGAGAATGAACGATTTAAAGAAACAGAAAAAAAATTTAACTGCGCTACGCGAACTCGTTAATTACATTGAGGTAAATTTCACTGTCGTACAAATATTACGTCTCATTAAAAACGCATTACACATAAATTCTCGACGATAATATTGATTTTATTATTAGATATGATATTAGAACTTGTATAATTTGAAATGACAGAAAAATCCTTACAAAAAAGTATGCAAAGTGGATCTTTGCACGTTGCTTTCTTATTCTTTTTGAATTTGAGATTCTTTTTTCGTCTAAGATCTGAACTACATCTGGACGAAACTTTGCAACAAAAATCAAAATTGCATTCAAAATTCGTTCACAGCCGTAATTATAGAGGATTTTAAAAAATAAAAAATACATCAAAGAAGTGGAGTATGATGCTCTACTTGCATTCCAAAATTACGCGAGATCGGTCAAAGCATTCTCAAGATACAGATGTCTGAATTTTCGGAGGCCAGCACACACATTTTTTTCTAAATATGCTCTTCTGTCTATTTGAGACATTTTTAGTACTCTGGCACAAAAAATCTGGAAAAAAATTGTTTTTACCATCACAAAGTTTTCTCTATGAGGAAGCAAACCCGAATACGATTGCAAAACAACATATAGAACGACTGATGTTTATGAAAGGAATCGAATTTTTTTTCGACAGAATTGCTTGAACTTCGCAAAAGAATTGGAAGTTGCGATACCACACGCAGAGAATTTGCTGTTTGCGACAACACCGAGTGTTGCGATCGAAGCATGCACGTTTCTTGGCACGGCCTGTCAATTTGGCGTGCATGGCGCGCTTATTGGGGTCCGTAAAGCTTTGTTTCAAGTCAACAGTCGCGATCAATCGGTGCGAAACAATGTGGCGAGCGTTTACAAAGAGATTTATCTGACGAAGACAGATGCCAATCAGACCGAGAGACAAAAAGCATTGGTGTCTGTGAGCGGTCTCGTGGAATTGCTGCAAGGAATGGGCGACAACGGTCAGAGTAAAGCTCTTGGACAGCTCGTTGGAACTTGGCGTGGGAATAGTGATCTTGGCCCCCAGGAGCTTCAGGTATTAAATAATAATAATTTTTATTAACCGATGACGCCAACGTTCAAATTTAAATTCAAGAAAGATTCTTCAAATTATTTTCTAACGAATAAAAACGGTAAGCAATTTTTCGCAATAAAAATATTGGGATGATTCGTCAATTTTTTGCAATATAAAATATTGGAATAAAATGAAAAATATTAGAATATTAGGAAGGTTTACTCAATTAGCCAGATATTTTTCAAATATGTTTGATGAACTGTTTTTTTATTTCAATGAGGCACAATCCACATTGATAAACAATGCAATTTTCTCTTGACTAATTTGCTTCGATGTCGCACGTTCTTGGCAGGTTATGTGGGAAAAATTCGCAATGAAAATTCCGGAGACAAGCCCAATGGAGAGCAGGGCAGCCCTCGTTTTACTGACAATGGCAGCCGTTATGGAGCCCGGTTTGCTTATCGAAAATCTCGAAGTTTTGATCAAAGTCGGATTTGGACCAAGAGCGAAGGACGATCTTCTTCTAGCGAGAGACACTTGCAGAGCCTTGCTAAAAATCCGCCGAGATCCTGAAGATCCTCTCAAGCCACCGTTGAGGTGATGGCAATTTAATTTTTTAAAGTCAAAATTTATTGTGACCTTATAATACTAATGAATTACTTTATTTGATTTTTCGTGTTATTCAGATATCCGAATGATCATGTTATGTTTCAAGAAATCGTCTCTCTACTAATAGAGAGCTTCACTGTTGAGAAAAAGGGAGGATACATTTCCTTCGCAGCCGATGCTTTAAACGTCATTTATCATGTAAGATTACTCATAATTGTAATTCCTTAGAAAATTAAAAATGTTCGATGTCAGGAATGTCTCTCATGCTATATATATAAAAACTAAGTAATATATCCAATTTTCAAGGAATTTAATTTAAAAGCTCCGTAAATTCGTAAAAATTCTTTTAATCTCTGATTTCTCTAAAAATCCTCGGTTATATATATATAAATATATATTTTTCTTTAAATAAAAAATCAATTTCCGTGAAAATCTTTAAAACGATACAGTTAATATTTTTTTACACAAATTGTCAGAGAAATATTTTTACACGGATACGAATAAAACGTATTATTGAAAATCATATTCGTGACTATTTTTCGAGAAAGAAGGTACGAAAAAAAAACACTTTTTGACATACGGTGGTACAAAAGTAATTGCGGGGTTGCTGACAATTAAAATGGTAAATATAGTAAGAACTGAGCTCAGGTGTTACTTAAAAGTTGGAATACTTTTAGCTTGCGAATAATCCGGGCGAATTGACGAAAACCGTACTGTGTGGGATTCTGGAAAAGACCAATTTAATGGAAGAGGCCATAAACGAAGAAGATGAGGAATCAACGCAAAATCGTCGGAGTCTAGGCAGCCAAAATTCGGCTCATAGTCAAGGAGCTCGAAGCCAAGTTTCGCTTAATCAAAACCTGGATGAATCCAACTTTGAGGAACTCACGAGATTGCTGCATATAGTCGGTCATGTGTCTATACGGGAACTCGTTCATTTGGACTGTACGGTGTATAAAGAAATGAAACGTCGGAATACGCTCAGGGAGATGAAGAAGGGAAATAAGGCGTCAAAAGCTCCTGTCTCAACACCGGCCAGTGCTCAGCGAACTTTGCGAAACAAGGAGGTACAGTAAATATTGCAAATTGTTTAATTTAAAAAGTCGATGTGTGCTGGTGACCGCACGGTAAACGTGAAACTTCCGAGGAAAAGAGAGTAGCTACCACTTGAAATAAGATAAGAATTGAATATAGGATAAGATTGAAATAAGAGCTACCACTTGAATAAGAGTAATCCTTCAGATTTAGAGGAAAATTCAATCATATGAGGCGTAAATGTGACTATAGTTTCTATTAATTTAGTTATTTAAAAAAAAATTGATGATATTAAACTAAAATTTAATCAAATTTTAGTTTAATTTTCAATTCGATTATTTATTTTACTTCCCCAAATAAATATAATCAAATCTCAGGTAAATTTTTTATTTATTATTTTTATCACGTGTAACGCCCAATTTTACCCCGAAGGCAGCTACCGAGATATAAAAAGTTTCACTTCAAAATAAAGAACGTTACTTATGTTTTATGGGGAAGGACTCAGATTAAAATCGCCCATATTCATTTAAAAAATAAAAATAAAATATATGCTTTTATCTCTGAAAATAAATTTTTTTACAATGTTGATCAATTTTGGCTTCCTCATAGCTTTGTAAAAACAAGATAAAAAATTCTCTGAAATATGGTCTCTTTGTTAGACTCTACCACCTTCAGTATGAAACAATGACCCATTGTATTCAAGGTTTATGCAAAAAAAATTATGTAAGAATTTATTTTGGTCACTTTTAATAAAAAAAAAAAAAAAGGTAGTCCGAACTCGCCAAATTTACAAAACCTTTTCTTTACTTTTCAAAATGGATAAAAAAACATCGGTAAAATACAGAAAACTATGTGTGAAATTAATAAAACGGCGATCGGTAACTTCACAAAATTTGTATTCGTAAAAGAGAAATAAATCTATAGAGTGAAACAAATATAAAATAAAATTAAAAAATATATATAAGCGATTCTTGCTTTCTTACAGGCCAACAATATATCTACAGTGATTGAAGACACCAATGAAGAAGCGCTTGTAGGCGCGACCGCAGATGATACCGATGCTGATTTAATTACAACTGTTTTGGAGACAGAGATTGTCACCGGCACAGGAATAATAAGTCAATTTGTGTACGTTAGGCAAACATACCAACTATTTTTTTTTTTTTTTCATATCGAATGAAACGTCCGATAAATCGAAAAATAAAAATAATACGAGTTTTTTAAACGTTTTAACAGACCGCTCGTGCTGGACGTTTGTAGCCATCCGGAAAAGTATAATAACGAATTATTGCAAACTTCCGGAGTTCTCGCCCTCAGCAAAATGATGACAGTGAGCTCGGCGTTTTGTGGCAAACATTTGCAACTTTTGGTGACGATAATGGAACGATCTCCGTATCCTGGAGTCAGAGCGAATGTCCTTATAGCTATGAGCGATCTTACCGGCAGATATCCCAATAAAATTGAACCGTGGACCAATCATTTATACGGCCGGTGAGTTTAACAATTTTTTTTCTATACCAATCGTCTAGGATGAACAGTTACGGAACACTTGATTGTTGATTTCTTTTTTAATGTTCCGAACACTTGAAGGTAAAATAATATGGCAGCACGGTTTTTGATGATTAGGTGAAATTAAACTAATTTCTGCATCGATAAATTACGTAACATATGTTGAGAAACATATCATTTTGTTCCTTCATTACATTTTTTTCTTTTGCAGACTTCGTGATGACAACGTTCATGTTCGATGCACCTGCGTAAAAGTGCTGTCGAATCTCATCATGAGAGAGATGATTCGTGTCAAAGGCCAAGTTTCCGGTCTCGCGTTATGTGTCATCGATTCCAACGAATTAATTCGCGAGACTACAAAACAATTTTTCAAGGATCTGTCGCAGAAAGGCAATGCTTTGTATAACGTAATGCCCGACATTCTGTCGCATCTAATGGATCCCAAGCTTAATCTTGATGAGAAGGACTTTCAGGAAGTTATCAAGTAAGAAATTATTCTTTATCTTTCATATCAATCTCTCAAAAATATTTATAAATTTTTATTATCGTGTATTTTATTAAAATTGCGATTTTGTGAAAGATTTAAATAACGAGGAAGCAATGTGCAAGGTTCTGCTTTGCAGGCTTATTTATTCTCTCTGGGGTGACGTGTGAAAAGATTTTTCACAATGTTTCTTCTACAAGGAAGCCAAAATTAATAAATAAACTTCCTTATTGAGGCGGCTTTGTGAAAAGTTCTACTTTGCATCCGTTTAATGTATATGGTATTATTATTTTGGAGTCGCTTATTTTGTCGCAATTATTCCACATGTTCAATTATTTTGACGTTTACATTTTGTCGTAAATATTGTGTCTTTTGTTCAAATGTTCTGCGATCTTCTCTGCATACAATTTCTTTATTACTTCGAAATTTCGTTAGGTACGTATTTGGACTGCAACAGAAGGAGCGACAGGTAGACACAATAATCGACAAGCTATGCTCTCGACTCAAAATAGCAACGACTGAGCGACAGTGGTGTGATCTTGCCTATTGCCTCTCGCTTCTTACATTCAGCCCAAAGAGTGAGTAAAAAGAGAGAATTTTGATGATAATAATAATAATAATAATAATAATAATATTAGTATTAATGTAGTTTCTGCTTAGGTTCTTTTTATGCAGTCATTTCAATGATTTGTTTATTTAATCACAGGCATACGGCATCTAATCGAGAGTCTGCCTCAACTCAAAGACAAGATTTATAACAAACAGGTTATGAAATATCTGCAAACTATAATCGACAATACGAGGAAAAAACCTGAGGCTAAAGCCGCGTGCATCGAGTTGGAGCAGAAGATCGAAAAAATGTTGGAGGCGTCGGATTCCGAAGACAGTCAGATAGAAGATCGAGTAGCTATGCCACCTCCACCGGTGCCAAAAAAAAAGAAACAAAAGAAAAAATCGAGAATGTCGTCGCGACGATATAGTAGCAGCGATGAAGATAATGACAATGACGATGACGACGACGACGACGATGACGACGATCGTGAGAACAATGACGACAGCGAAAGAAAAAACACACCTCCGAAAAATGGTATTACTGTGTTACATACGAATCTATGATTTGCTACCATTTTTATTATTAATAATTATCAAATTTATTTACTTGGCAGTTAACATAATTTGTGGGAAGTTCTAAAATACTAAAAAAGAAATTTGTTCAATCAAAGAAATGTTAGAAAATTTTTAAGTTGGTCAAGGAAAAACAAAACGTGACCGTTTGTTTTTAACAGATTTCAAGCAGTTGGGTGTAGGGTGTGAAAATGAAACATATTGTTTATTTTTGTTTTTCGTTCCTTATCACAAATTTTAATGTATTCAGCAAAAAAAAAAAACTTTTATTCAACTAATCATTATAACTATTTATCATAATTCAACCAAAATAATATCAGCAATAATTTCACTCTTATGATATTTATCTTGATAAATGTTTCAACACAAATTACTGTTTATTATAGTTTTTTATTTTTTTTAATCCACGAATCTTTGCAACGTAAAATGTAAATAAATCAATATCATTCACAATTTGGGGAAATCGATTGTAACAGGCTTTTTATTTTTTAATTTCTTTGAATTTCTTCGTGTGTGAACGTTTTTCGTTTCTTGCTTGTAATTAGAAAATATTATTCTCACTCAAGATTCCTTTTATCTCTGTCTCAACGTTTCTTATCATTTTTTTTTTTGTAGCTGTAGAAAAAAAGCGGCCACCTCCAAGAAGTTCCGTTAAGAGGAATAAACCAATGAATTCGAGTACGCCATCGCCGTCGATGTCAAGATCCAAAAGAAACAAGCTGTTGGACGCTGCGAGCCCGAATATATCTGTAGAGTCGACACCGCGAAGATCTGGGAGATCTAAGAAGCGACTCTAGTCTGGTAATAAAAAAAAAAGAACCAAAAATCCGCGGAGGTACGAAGAGTAGATTTCTCGTTTTCTTCTTTTTCTTTCTTCCGCTTTTTTCTCTTCTTTGTCATTATAATAGATCATGCGGTACTTTTCTTGACAGCATTAAAAAATAGACTCCGAGACTCAAAGAGAAGCAAATGCCACTTTATTTTCTTTTGATAATAATATTGCACAATTTTTTTCTTACTTTAATGAAAAGAAATGGAAGAAATTGAAATCGTCTATAGACACAAACTGCGTTTAAACGTCATTGAGCACACCTCGTTGGATGACGACGTGCTTTTGACACTTGCTTCGTGGACGCTTTCGCATTTGTAGAATACTGAAATCTGGTTGGCGTTGGACTCTGCAAGAGCGACGCTTGGTAATTCTTTCATATATTCCTCACACTCACGGACGCTGTTTGCTGAATCTTCCCATTCCTGGACAATAAATTTCCATCACGGGTTGACCCTTGGATTCACAAATATAGAAAATAAAGGGGTAGTACAAATATAACAGTATAATTTAAGTAATAGATAAGTGTAAAAAATAAAAATCTGATTTTTAACGATTTTAAGCATTGTTTAAAAATTACTTTGTTACGAATTATGCGCTTCACTCGGGGATTAATCCGCGAGTGGAATCACAAGAAAATAGAATCGTTATTTTTATTGATAATGATAGTAATCCTATATAATAAAGTGACAAAATGACAGGGAAAAAATGTTGGTCTCGAAAAATAACTTGAAAAAGATTTTTAGGGGGTATATATTTTGCGACGAAGAGTGTCTTTATTTGAGAACATGCGCCATCGTACTGAGCTTTAAATGAAGAATAACGTCAAACTTTTTTTTAAGCAACGACGGTCACTTTGCTTCCCAGAACGCTTTATCGTTTAACATGGTCTGTATCGTTAAAGTAGCATTTGCATATCGTAAATACGCAACTGTTAAAAAAATTATGGTGCGAAGCGTTGCAACTGTTACTGCTACTTGGAAGCTCAACATCAAAGTAAGTAGGTTGGAACAAAAAAGTCATTTTGGTGCTACTTTGTATCTTAAACTAAATAGGGAGAAAAATGATTCTCTTTGAGGGCTGTGATGATATTTAAAGGTACCTCAAATATTCGCGAAATTTTGTTAAGTAGATATTATTTTGTTTTTTTATTTTTTTATTTTTTTAATGTAGTGGGATTCTTTATTTTTTGTTACTTTATTTGGGTGTAACGCGGGACATAGAATAATTTTGGGACTTAGGAAAATCTTCACTCCGAGCGGAGGAAATCGCGGAATTTACAAACACCCTGGCCTGGAAGGGGACTCAGAGGGAGTGTTTAGAAAAATCCTGGCCCCGTGGGAGAGGTATTGTGAGACTTAGAAAAATCCTGGAATGGAGGGGGTTCATAGGAAGACTTAAAAAGTTCCTGGCCTGGTGGAGAGTTCATAAGTGTGTCTTAGAGAATATTTTATTATCATTTTACAAAATTTGGTGATACCTCTCAATAATACATTTTCAGACCCCTTCAACAAATCACTCAAGTAAACTTCGAATAGAGATGCCGAGAACCATCAGAGAAAAGATCTTTGCGTAGCGATCGAGCCCCGGAAAAAGTCAAAATACACGGCTAAGGGGACACAAACCGACCAAATTACCTCGAGAAAAGCTGCTTCGAGAAAAGACACTTTTCTGGAGGGTACAGCAGACTCACCAGAACGATCAATATCTGTATGTGAAAAATAAATATCGGATCGGATTTACGTAAAGAAAATTAATAATAATAAAAGGTTGCAAATAAATCGAAAATGATGCGTTATTCAAATATTTAAAAGAAAAACTTGCAAAGTAGAACTTTGCACATAGCTTCCTCATTTTTTTCGCGCACTATTCCCACCATTGTCATCTTAATGAGAAACTGCTTTGGTTAATTAAACTAAAAATTAGTTTTGGCCTCTTCGTACAGGAAGTTGTCGGTTGGCGAGCGAAAAAAATGAGATAGCAATGTGCAAGGTTGTACTTTGGAACTTTTTGTTTCAAATTAAATTTTGAAACTCTCAACCAATTCGCGTCAAGTACTATTTTGTTCTATTTTGTTACGTTTTGAACAATTCTGAGTGTCCTCACATAAAAAATCACAGAGTATTTTTAAGTAGTACAAAACAAAATAAAATTATACTTACCGCGATCTGGCTCGCCGCGAAGGAGGTAAATGAATTCTCAAAACTCCGACTAAAATCGAAAAGTTGATTATGCCTTTAATCAAGCCGACGAAATTTTTTGCGACTTACTTTTTTTTATCATGTTTTGATTAGGAGAAAATCTTGAAATTTGCTTTTCAGATTCTTTTGTATTGTGTCGAGTGATGCATATGAAGAGTCCGAAGAAATATGAAATTTACTTCAGTATGTCTCACATTTGAATAATCTTCTTTTTCTTCTGATCGACTTTCGTATATGAAAAATAAAAAATTGGATTATTTTATATTAAAACAATTAATAATAATAAATAATAAATCCTTGGCGAAAAGAATTTTTCACAATTTTACTCATATTTTGTCATTGCTCAAATTTATGAAGAGTTTCTCTGATTTTTTGGGAAAAAAAATCCTAGATTGTCTCTGATTTGTTCCCGCTTCTTCTACAATTTAGAAAATTAATATTCAGAGAAAGTCAGTTGTAGTAAAAATATGAGAAATATGAAAAACACAGTCGATCAGAAGAAAACGATAATTACTCAAATATGGAACATACTGAAATAATTTTCATATTTTTTTCATATTTCATTTAATTAATTTTAAAAAAATGTTGCGATTTACAAAATTTCAAGATCGGTGCAGAAATGTTGACAATCTTTGTCGCAGTTTTAAAAATAATCGCACAACTCACGACAGGGTGAGTTTATTATTCTTCATCTATCGCAAAATTATAAAAAAAAAAAGAAAAAGTTTCCATACAAATTACAATTCCATTAGGGAGCGAATAATAAACGAACAAGTGTTATTTCGAGAAACAAGTATTATTGCAAAAAATGTGTTCAGAATATTGTTCCGCTTGAATAATTGTGAATAATTCTTAAAAAACGGTTTTTCAAAAACATTACTAATCTCAAATTACTTTTCATCATTTCATGAAAGATTAATAATTTCGAAAGACTCGTATAATTACTCACATTTATTTAAACTAAATTATATTTTAAACAGATTTTTTAAAAAATATTTTCCGTCCCTACTTCAATATCCTCTACGTAACTAAAAAAAAAATTATTGGATTTTGTCGTGTTTCTCTCTCTCTCTAAAATTCCATCGGCGAGCGAATGATGAACGACAAAATGAAGAAACAGGTGTAGGCAAAGCACGAAATACGACGAGAACGACGTCGAGAGAATATATATTTATAACACGTGTTTGTATTGCAGTAAAAGCCATTCGTTTAGACCATTAAGACATTCACGAACTATTCATATAGTGTAAAACACACTCCGCAATATATCGATATATTAGATGTTTATATAGGCACATTACAATTAAAGTTGTATATAATATACGCGTATATTTGAAGGCATTATTTTATAGTGTAATATACCTTTTTTTTTGGTGTGTGTATATATGTTTGATATGTATTTACATAGGCAATATAATTGCAGTAAATAAATAAAAGCTTCTCGCGAGCGGGTATTAGTATTATTTTTACACAGCGACACTTTTACATCTCGTCGCTATTCAATTCTTTGGCATATGGCAGTCATAATGTGCGTATTATAATATTATTTGCGTGCGCCGTTGGCCCCGATTTCTCTGTCTCGCGTGCTTCCTCGCTTAAATTTATATCCTTCACTCTATATATTATCATCGAGCAAGCGCACGAAGCAGAGATTATAATAAATCAGACTGTTTGAATTAAAGATAATAGTATTTTACGATACTAGTGCGATTAAACTTTTTCTGATCGAGTGTTGCAATCACACGAGTTGAGACAAAATTTCTCGCACGACTGTTTCGTATACAACTTTATTTCACGAGTGCGAGAAGCAGGCACTTCTCGCACCGCGTGAAATAATAGTATATTACGATACGAGTGCGATTCAACTTTTTCTGACCGAGTGTTGCAATCACACGAGTTGAGACAAAATTTCTCGCACGAGTGTTTCGTATACAACTTTGTGTCACCCTGTGTGAGAAGTGCCTACTTCTCGCACTTGTGCGATAAAGTTGTATACGAAACACTCGTGCGATAAACGTTTTTCTCAACTCGTGCGATTGCAACGCTCGTCTTCGACTCGTGCTGCAAACTCACACTCGTCAAGAAAAAGTTTAATCGCACTCGTATCGTAATATACTATTATTTCACGAGTGTGAGAAGTGGGCACTTCTCGCACTGCATAGCGTTAAAGTATTTCACTTTTCATACAGCTTTTGGAGCACTCTGGTATATTATGTTACAAATTGATTAGAGAAAGAAAGAAAAAGTAGAATATAATTTTTGTTTTGTTTTCAGGTAGAAATACGGATTCTAGATGAGTTCGACGTTAATATGAGCTCCCATTCGGTTCAGCGCCAGTATTGCGTTGACAGCCTTCACCCAACGTTTCTTGATAACGTAACGCTTCAGTCTTACTTTGGAGATTGGATTTTCCAGAGCAGCTGCGAGCCATCGATGTTCCAAAAGTTGACCGGCCATTGGTCTTCGGCTAAAGTCATTTAACGTATAAATAATTAAAAGAAAAATTAATTTTATGAATCGTACAAGCAGTGAGATTAAAATAGTTCGCAAGAACGATCACGAATCGCATGTGACGCTTGTGTCTTTTCGCTGTTCGACCGGTAAACACGTAAATTATAATATTTTTACCCTGCTGAGGGTATAATAAATGTATAATTTTACATTTACGCTTTAAAGATACCCACGAAATGAAATTTTAGCGAAAACATTTTACGAAATCTTTTATTTTTTTTAAAGTAAATGGGCGATGATATTGAAATTTAATAGGCAAGGATTCTTCTCTGAGAAATTCAAGGCTGGAACGACCTTATTAAATAATATTACAGCTCTGTTGTGTTTTTTTAAACTTTCAACCAAAAGTTTTTGATTAGAATTTTTGAGTGCTTTGAGACAAAAAAAACATAATTCAAAAATAACTTTACTTCAGTAATGAAGAATAATAATAATTGTAATAATAGTTTCAAAATTTTTTTAACAAATTCGATAGAAAACGCTTCTCATAAATAAATTCTCGGTTTTTTTTTTCAAAACACGTTTTTTTTAAAGAATTTTCTTGTAATCGTTATTTTTTCGAATTCGAATTTCTGTTATGTTTTCGTAGAAAGGACATTACACATTAGAAGTTTCAAAATCATTGAACGATTTCATGAAAGAAATGTTTTAAAATGCTCGGGAATGGAAATTTCAGTATCGCAATTAAATTAAAAAGAGTATATATATTAAAATGGAAACATCAAAGAACTCATTTTATAAAAAAAAGTCTTCTATTGAATGTATTAAACATATTTCTTAAAAAAATAAATTTTTGGTATGATTATCATATAAAACTAATGTCCTTGGAATTTTAAATCACGTTGACGTTCTTTCACGTTTTTCTCGCGTCCCAAATTTGTGGTTTTTAAAAAGGAGGATTTTACAGATTCAATAGAAACTTTTTTTTACATATAATAAATTCTCCAATTTTTTTAATAACATGATTTCTTTTCAAAATTTTTAAATATTTTTCTTTATATTATTGCCAATAAAGGTTCCACATCAAACATGGAAAGTTTAAAAACCATTCAACAAAAGGTTCCACAAAATCAGTCTCAAAAAATTTAAAACAACGAAAATTTCACGATTCCAACAAAAAAAAAATTAGTTTGCATACATTCGCAAAAATTGTAGAATTTCTTTCACATTAAGAAAAAAAGTGTTCTTTGAAGTTAAACAAGTTTCTCAAATTTCGATTAATTAATAACGTTTTCAACTATTATTCTACAAAATGAATATTCTTGACAATCCTTAATTTGTTTCTCACAATTTCTCATCTCAAAGTATCAAAATCCTAATAAAATCAACCTTCTAGTTGATGCATCTTCAACGTTATTCCTCGTAAAAATAATTAATACCTTTGACAATGCAAAAAAAAAAAAACGCCAATTCTGATCTCGGAAATCCAATGGAATACAAATATAACTTTTCCTTCTCCATCACACAGCATTTATTTCGTTCTCCAAGAACAGTAAAAATTCAAGGCACAACAAAAAAAAAAAAGAGGAAAAAAAAAATCGAAGCCCTCATCAACGATGTATAGAAGGGGACGACGCGTTGGTCGTGACGCCGGTGGTCGTCGACTTCTGTTGCTCCGATTGAAAATACTCGGCAAGTGAATTCATGGACCTCCTGGCGACCGATTCTTCGCCGCACCAGTCGACGCTCACAGATTTCCTTCCAATCCCGCCGGATCTCGTTGAATCGTCCCACTCGCCGAGCAAATGAAGCAACAGATCTTTCGTGCTCTTTGGCTCATCGAGATTAAGACTTTTGTGAATATCCCGAAGGTTCGATATTCTCGGTACGTCGCGACAAGTCTCACCAAAACGATGTTTTGTCCTAGCTCGTCTCCATGGTGGCGTTAAATCAATTTCCCGATTATTCGTATCATTGTCTTCCAATTCAGCTCTGCGTTCATCCTCCAAATCCGCTTTCCACGTTACTCTACTTTGACTATCCTTCGAAGTTTCCAAATTCTTATTGTTTCTCTCAAAACCAGCAAAACCGCTGCTTTCACCGAGAGAATTATTCTGATCATACTGTTGTGTTCTACTCATCGAAGTTTTCTTCAAGCTAAAGCTAACATTATTCTCCTGTCTTTCGTAACTACGGCTACCATTAAAAGTCGTGCCATTAATTTTCCTCTGTCTCGTGATGCTCGAAAGTTTCTCTGAAATCTCGTTACATTCATTACTACCATTAGTTTCGATATCCCGAGATTTTTTAGCTGTTTCATTGAAAACCGTGCCATTTGTCTTTTCTGGCTTGGTAACATTATTCCCATCCGCTTTATTGATTGCAATAATTTCATTGGACTTTCTTCTGGCGCCGTTTGTTCCTTTATTATCTGTATTCAAGCCATTGCTTGCCAAACTTTCCGAAGGTTGTGCCATCGCGAGATTGCGAAGATGTTCCGATAATTTAATAATCTCTTCAGCCAGTACAATCTGAGCAGCTTGATCTCTACGATGTCCAGTTTTCGCTGAATTACCCTCTGAAGCGCGGCGATCTAGACCCAACATCATACTGTTTGGCACAGGAAGCAAATAATTAGATTTCTCAGCTGGTGAACCTGAGACTTCCGAAGGTGAGCTACATACGCTTCCGCAGGGTGATGGACTTTGTCCACGAAGTGAAATTAATTCTAAATTATTGTCAATACGTCCACCGTTGACCGATTCGCGTTCATCCCATCGTGACGATTGGCTGCTTTCGTGCTCGACCGCATACGGACTGTCGGGATGTTCTCGCCAACGTTCCACGAACAGCCGAAGATTGTCCTTTGTCACATCGAGCTCGTCCTTTGCGTTCCCACATGAAGCTTCAACCTCTGGCAAAGCTTCCTTCTTCTTCTTCTTCTTCTTTCCCTTCTCCGGTTTCGTTGCCTCTATCGTTGGCGCACGTTCCTCAGGCTTCTTTGACGGTGGACTCTTCAACGCTAGCCACCGGTGTGAACGACACTGCGTCGCCGTTGCTCGCTTTCTGCAAATAGTCAGATTCAGCTAGCGTCAGGATTTTCACTCTTCCTCGTTGTTTTTCGGTTTGATTTTTTTATTTTTTTATTTATTTTTTTTCTCAGTATTTTTTTTTTTATATTTTTGAGTGAGAAGAGATGGTCAATTTGCATGCTTGGAGAGGCGGCGAGGCTCGACGCAGTTGCACAGGGGCGAAACAGTGATTTCTATGTACATAACAGGCTCTGCGCAATCAACGAAGAGTTTTTGGTATTTTTGTTTGTTTGTTTTTAATCTAGTGAACTACGGGATTTTTCTCGTGGCACTTGGCCAATACGATCGGTCATTTTCTGTACAGCTTTTTTTTTTTTTTATTTGTGGTTTTATTTCGTTGCGACGAGGTGTCGTTTTGGCTGTTGATTTTAGTTCAGCGTATAATGATGAGAAACAAGAGTGGGATATCGAGGAATTTAATGACGAATGACCGCGAACAACGAAAGACACTAAGCGGATTTTTTTTTTAATTATAAGTACTGAATTATTTAGTGGTTTTTGTTAGAGGAATAATATTTGAATGCAGTCGAATGTCACAATCATTGATATGGTAAAATTGTGATTGCCAAACAAGAGAATAATCTACTGAAATCAATTACCAGATTCATATAATTCAAAGATAAATTTATTTGCAACAAATACGATTTTATTCGAAAAAAAAAATTCTTTTCTTCAAATAGGATTTATTTGACAAGGCTAAAATGTATTTAAAAAAAAACGAAATAATTTAATGGTCAGCCAATTTTAGTTGATTTAAATAAATTCTACTCGATTGAAATGAGCCTGTTTTTGATAAAAAATTAACTCGATAAATTCGGTGCTTAATTCGAATGCATAATTTTTTGTGGATTTGAGTCAATACAGAAAAGTTACACAGATCTTTGCTCTCACTCGCATGAAAGTCAACATAGATAATAATGACAATTTTTTATGAAAACACCTACAATTATTTTGTTTAGATTACAACATTTCATTGACAATAAAAACCGGTATTGATTAATGACAAGTTAAATAATTAATTACGTCGCTATATCGATACAACAATGTACATTACAAATACATTGGCAGCAGAATTCGTGCAGTACAAATAACAAAATTGTCTAGAAAGCCATTCCGGTAATTCTACATGGTGGCCACTTTATTCCTAAAAAAAATTTATTCCCTAAACAATTAATCTTTTTTTTTCAGACCAATAATCCAGAATTTTCCATACCATTAATTTATTTTTGAACGTAATTTCACTTGTAAATCATATACAAGGCTAAGAAACATGTATTACAAAAATAAATTACCTTTTGTTAAAAACTTCACAATGTAAAAATCTGTTACAGTTGTTTGCAGTCGAAAGTTAATAAAAAAGATCAATTTATTTTTATTCGAGACATTTTTGTATTCAAAAATCGAAATTAATCTGAAAAATACTATTATTATAGTATTTTTTATTTTGGCTATATTCTTTAAGAAAAATGCTATAGGTTTTCCAATTTCAATCAGGCAGACGATTTATTGGAACAACTTTAATGCTTTAAGGAGTTTGTAAGAAATTCATAACTGAACAGAATCGATCAGTTCATATTTTATAGTAGCTAAGCTAATATATTTAAATCCTGTACAATCAGAAGTGTGATTAGAATGTCCACAGTTAAAGTTTATAAAAATAATATACATTTCTCAAAGTTACAAATTTTTTCCCAAATATTTCGACACCCAAAACAAGAAAAGAATGGAAATATAGAGAAATTCCATGTATTTTAAATGGCACAATTGAGCCCTGATGGAGGATTTAATCGTAAAATAAAAGTCTACAATTTTCAGAGTATTTTTAAAAATATGTTTGAAGACGACCTTAAATAAGAGTGACTATTTGCATGTTCAAATTTCTCTTTTTTTCTTAACTTTCGGTCACATTTTTCTTTCTCTCTGGCCGGATTTAAAATTCGCTAACATCTCCTAATTTCTCCTAATGGTGGCAACCATATTAAACTACAACTCCAATGAATTTACTGATCTTCAATCGATTCAACGAAATTTCAATGAAATGCATTAAATACTCATAAACAGCAGCACTGTTTTCTCAATGCTAATTGAGTTGTATTAAATGCATCAATTACAATTAATGCAACTTTGTATCTGACGTTTTGTAGTCTCAAGTCTGAAGGCTTGAAATTTTTCTTTTTTTTCAATATAAAATAAAAATGAAAAATAATTATTTAAAAGGTAGATCGTCAAAAACTGAGACACAGGCATCTGTTGGAACCAATTAATCAACTTACTCCTTGTCCTTGACTAGAAGACATTTGATAAAATCCTTGGCGTCATCGGATATGTCAGTGAAGGCATCGTGGTCGAAATCATACTTGGCAATGGTAACATTGGCCATCGTCTCGACGTCAGTGTCGCCCATGAATGGCGAAAGTCCGGATAATCTGAAGAAGCGATATCCAAAGTCATATACAAGTGAATAATAAATCTATTATCGCTGTGAAAGTTATCGCCAAAAACCGAGAGGGCTTTAATATTGACGTATAAACGGGTCTTTAAACTCTTGCTCGATTTTCATTCATAAAGAAGAGAGCGTGACGAAGAAAGAAGAATATATAACAGTTTCATATATTTTACATATATATATATATGTAAGAGAGTATGGTATAGATTACTAACAGCACGTAGCAGATGACGCCGATGCTCCACATGTCTGTGCCAAAACCAATTTGATCGAAGTTGACGACTTCCGGCGCGACGAACTCCGGTGTGCCGAATAAAACTTGCAATTTCTTTCGAGGATCATAATTTCTCGCTAATCCAAAATCGATTATCTTGATTCTGTTGCCTTCCTTCGTCAGACACAGAATATTCTCCGGCTGGAAAAATGCATGGTATTTTATTGAATCAATAAATTTCAAAAGCTTTTTTTTTTTTTTTTGTTCCTACGGACAATGCGATATTTGTCATTTTGAATTTTTGTTATTTATGGTATTTCATATTTCACCTTCATGTCCAAGTGAAGTATATGTTGCGCGTGGACGAATTCTATTCCCTCGCAAATTTGTCTCATAAATACTGCGCAGCTTCGCTCCGTCAGAACGAAATCGTCGTCGATGACGCGCTCGAACAACTCACCGCCTTGGATTCTGAAACGATTAAATGTCACAACTTCAGAGTTATTTCTATGATTTCGGAATAATAGCGAACACCAATTTCTTTTTTTAGTGCCTTTTTACACTTCGATACAAAAATTCATACGGTTGATTTTTTTGTATATTGATTGTTTATAATTAGACTATAATTTGAAAACGTTTTTTTTTCAAACATAGATAACAATTGAAAAATTTGTCATTCCACTTTTTTTTTACGGAAATAAAAAATGTGACTGACGGTAAACTTATTAAAGTTCTGTAAAAAAAAGCCTGTCTTTTCTCAAAGATTTAAAAAATCGTCGATTTTACGATAAACTGTATGGAAAAAAATGTTTTTAGTTTAACAAAAAATGATATTATACCGCGCAATTCTATGCATTTTAATATTTATTTAAAAAAGTAGTTGTTAAAAACTAAATTCAAATGATTAAAAACGCGCAATATAAAGCAATTTACGCATGTATAGACATTAATTTGATAACGAAAAGTATTTATAACGAGGACTTTGATTTTGACTACCAAAAAATTATTAATAAACAACTTAAAAACCAAATGTTTACATATTTTCAGAGAAATTTAGTTTCCGTCTTATGAAATGAATTTTTCAAAGACATATGATTTTGTTTGAGTATAAGAAAAAAAATCTTGACACGATTGAAAAGACCCAAAATTTGGATATGTTTTCGTTGATACGTTTCGTATTACACATAAGAAGTTTCAGAGTCATTAAACAATATCATAAAAAAAAGTGTTGCAATCATACTAGTTGAGAAAATGTTTCTCGCACGAGTTTCATACACAACTTTATGCAAAGGAGTTCTCGCACTCGTCACTTCACTTAGGGTGCAAAAAGTAGCCACTTCTAGCACTGGTGCGATAAAGTTGTATACGAAACTCATCGCTCTCGTATCGTAATGTACTATTATTTCACGAGTGCGAGAAGTGCGACTTCTCGCACTGTAAGCGAAGCATGCGGGAAGTAGGCAATTCAACAGGATTAACCACCAAGGCGTACTTCTTGCACTCTAAGCGAACCGAAGCGTGTGAGAAGTAGGCACTTTTCGCACTAGTGCGATAAAGTTGTATACAAAACTCGTGCGAGAAACTCTTTCTCAACTCGTGCGATTGCAACACTGGCCTTCGGCTGGTGCTGCGAGCTCACACTCGTCAAGAAAAAGTTTGATCGCACTCGTGTCGTAATGTCCTATTATTCCACCGCGTGGCATAAAGTAAAATATAATAATTTTTTCCGGGCCTTGCAATGATAACATATTATTGTAACAATTTATGACAAAACAAGTTACTTCCTTAAGAAAATAATTAAAAAAAAAAACACACATCAAAATGTATCAGAGATTTTTTTTTTCTCCGAGAATAGAAAATAGCCAAATAAATAAATCTTAAAGTGCGAAGCCAGTCGCTTAAAAACTTGGCAATACAAAAGCGTTATAATTTCGCAAATACAAAACGTCTTTTTCGCAAGCGAATAAAACAGAAGGATATAAAGCTTCTTACAGCTCGAGTATAACATAAATCTGTTTTCCGGTGTCTATAGCATCGTAGAGCTGTATGAGTCTGGGATGTTGTAGTCGCCTCATGATCTCAACCTCGCGTTCAACTTCGCGTCTGTCTTCCTTTCTCGTAGTGGTAACCACCTTAGCTGCCAACTGCAATCCGCTTGTCTTCTCCTTGCAATGGTAAACCGTGCCGAATTTCCCACTGAAACACGCCAAATATTTCATTTAATATTCTATATATTATAACACTAGTGTCGTGTAAAATCCGCCATTCCTTTCCTCCTATATACGCATATACGTTTATCCGAGACGGGAATTTAATCCCTCGCGATGATAGAAGCTAATAAAATATCTTCCATCCTCGATTAAATGCAAAAACGCTTCAACGCTCGCTAGAGACTGAGAAACCAGTGCATGTCTCTGGGTCAAATATAATTCCGTGGCTGTGCGAAAACCCGCAGCGAATCCCGGTGTAGAAGGAATTATATTTCCGGCATGCTCGGAGAGACGCTCTCGCGTTTTCGCAGGCGAAACAAAACCGCTGTATCGTCGTACCACCCACAGTATTTAAGGAGGCTTCAGCATTGCGGTTGGTTCATTTCGAGTACACTGAGATATCGAAAATTCTTTGCACACATTTACAAGAGGAATGCAAATTGGTTGTGCAGATTTAAGGAAAAAAAATATGACAATTGTAATCGACAAAATTGTTAGAAATTTTATAGCCAGTTTATTGCTGATCTTATGTAATTTATCGTAAAACGACACTTTAAAGAATATTCGACAGACGTTTTTATCACGTCTTGGAAATTGATGAGAGAAAAAAAAATTTGATGCTCTCGCTGCTGTCTCTCTGAACAAAGCTCGTGGAAAAGACAACGGCGAATTGCCAAGTGTGAAGATCACTTGCCTTCTGTACGCTTTTCAAAGCGTCTCTTCAAACACCGTCGGACGTAGATTAAGTAACTAGTAACTTTTGTAATGAAGCCAACAAATTTGGAGCGACAGTAGATTAGATAGCATTTATTATGCACTGGGCGAACAGTAATAAATAATTTTTTAAAAAAGTAACAATTACCCAATTTAAAAAAAAATTTGTATGATACGATTTACTTGAAATTTATTAGTGGGACAATTTTGTACAACGACAACAAAAATGGGCCTGATGAGAAAAGAAAAACAGAGCTGGGGTTATTTGGGAATTAAAAAATAATTCCTGAAGAGTACTCCGACAAGAGTAGAGTCGTTGAATAATAAGAAAAAAATTGTTTTACTGATCGTTCATTGCCACTACTACTCATCATCGTAATATTCAACATCGGTCACTATCATCTTCAACAGAAGATCACTTTTGACTTGAAAAATTTCGAAGCAGAGCCATTTTTCACAAAAAAGAAAATACAAAAAAGAAAACTACAATAAAGAGTACAATAAATTTGAGTTGTGCTTTCAAAAAGTATTTTCAAAATTTAATTTTTTTTTCTTCTAAATTGGTGAAATCAAGAGAAAAATTAACTCTCCGGTAGTTTTTTTTTTATACGATTAACCACCTAGGTAACTTTTATTGAAGAAAAAATCGCAAAATATCGAAGATCAAGATCGCACTTACAGAAGTGGAAAATCTTTTGAAAATTAAATTTGTCTCTAGGCTCGGGCAAACATTTAATCAATCTTTTGATTGTATATGAAAATAAAAGTGAGAACAAATGCTCTAAAACTTACATTTTCTTATATAATAGTATTTTACGATGCGAGTGCGATGAAACGCAAGTTGAGAAGCCGTTTCTCGCACGAGTTTCATATACAACTTTTATGGTACACGGTGCGAGAAGTGCCCACTTCTCGCACGCTTCGCTTCTCTTAGCGTGCGAAAAGTAGGCACTTCTCGCACTAGTAAGATAAAGTTGTTTATGCCACGCGGTGCGAGAAGTAGCCACTTCTCGCACTAGTGCGATAATAGTACATTACGATACTAGTGCGATAATAGTACATTACGATACTAGTGCGATAAATTTCTTTCTGACGAGTGTAAATTTGCAGCACGAGCCGAAGGTGAGTGTTGCAATCACACGAGCTAAGAAAAACTTTAATCGCACTCGTATCGTAACACACTATTATCGCACTGGTGCGAGAAGTGCCTACTTCTCGCACCGGCATAAATATATTCTTATTCTTCGGTATATTATTTCACGAGTGCGAGAAGTAGGCACTTCTCCCACCGCGTGGCATAAATATAATATTCTCATTCTTCGGTATATTATTTCACGAGTGCGAGAAGTAGGCACTTCTCGCACCGCGTGGCATAAAGACCTAAAAAGTACACGACGATAACGAGAATTAACGCAGTCTCTGTACAAATCAAAGACCTTAACCCATTCGTGGCCAATCAAAATAGACAGAACGAGATTTAAACCAACAACAACAAAAAAAAACAGGTAGGTGGTAAAGTCAGAACACGTTGCTGAGGTTTCGTTGAGCGCTCGCTTGAACTCTCGTGTCAAGATCGCTGTCGAGACGCTCTGTTTTTTCCTTCCATTGTCGCCGCTACTGCACTCATATAAACGTGAAGAGAGACAGAGAAAGAGAGAGATAGAAGTAAAGCCTTAGGTATAGAAGGCAGTATCCGCGCGATCGGAACGCCGACCCGCCTGACGCCCAACAACCGTCACTCTCCGAGACGAAGACATTATTTATAGACGGCAAGACCTTGATTACCCAAACACACGCGCACCCACGAGACTCCAACTGACCCACCGATGCCGCGCACACTAAAACCACAAACGAGAACACACACGAGATCAAGATCGTTGTTATCCGACATTCCAAAAGCTCGAATTCAACGAGCAAAAGAGACGAGAGATATGCGGATTAAACGAGCAGACAATTTCGCAAACGACAATATAACGTTCCTTTCGATTGCCCGAATTCTATTTAATTCATTGGATTCTTTGGTATCATTGTATTTTGATTATTTGATAAGAAATTGCAACAATTGATTTGCTTACACAAAAATATCTAAACATCACATTACTACCTAGAAAAAGTATTGACATTTTTTTGCTAAATTTTTTTAAAACTTTTCTCTGAAATATTCGTTTCTTTTTTTTTTTCAATTTTTCTAAAATATCTTTTTGTCCACTTATGGATTTTGCGTTTTTACGTTTCGGAAATATTTCGCTGAAACTGTGTTCTTACAACGATTAAAGACAAATGTCTTGGTACAGATTCAAGGGAACATTTTTTTAAACGTGTACAATTTTATAAATTTAATTTTACAATTTTTACAGGATTTATTTTACAATTTAAACGTGTATATTATTTAGAAATATTTTTAAAGAGACGCGCCAGACTTTTTTGTTTTATTAAAGAAAATATTTTTTAAGTAAAAAAACAGAAATTTCGTACTAATGTAAGGAGAGTCACGATTGAAATATTACTGCAACAGTATTATGCAGACTGAGTCGACGAAACACATGCGAGAAACACTCAGCTTGTTGGCCATCTAGCGGACATTCTTTAAAGTTATTCGAAGAAGGTTTAAATCACTGAATGATTGAGAATGTGTCTTGAATTTTTTTTTTAATGCTCAAAATAATGTTTCACGATCTTTTGGAAATGTTTCAGATGTGTTAGAATTTTGAGTACATTTCTAAATATTTGAAAAAAAAACATTTCATTGGTATTTTTATACAAAATTTCAAAATATTTTTTCCAAATATTTCAGAAACTTTTCATGAGATGTAAAATATTGATAATATTCCCAAAATATTTAAAAAATATATTTGCTCTATTTCTTCATTTATTCCACAAATCATTTGATATTTATCATTTTTTTAGACTGTCCTATGACTGTCTATACACATTTGATTAAAACGAAAAAGAAAGTTTCTTCTTAAAATTTAATTGTAAAAGTCCTCGGAGATCGAAGTGGCAACATTTTTTCAAAATATAATATAATATTTTAAATAAATGAAACTTTTTAATTATATTCATTAGAAATCGATTAAAAATGTTAGCTAATGATACGTGGAAATTTTTTTTTCTTCTTTTTAATAAATAAAATGTAATAAATAAAAAAAATTTCCACGTAGTTTCATTTATAACATTTTCAATCGATTTCTAATCAATATTAAAAAAAATATATATACATCAAATTGAATACTGAAATAAATAAACAAATCAATTGAATTCAAAAGTAATAAGTTCTATTCGCAATATAACTTTTTCAACATTTATTCCGTTTTGAATTTTTTTCACAATCAAACATTTTTTTTTAACTTCCCTTTCAAAGCATGCATTAACTGTTTATACTTTTTGGTTTCAGAGTAACACTGTAAGAAAAGGAATTCTGGCAACTCGCCACGTGCGATTTATTGCCACTGCGTCTTCGGTGACTTTCACGAGAATATTGATGTGCACTTACAAATATTCCATGAATATTCTTCAAACATCGATAAAAACATAGCAACAAATTTCAAGACGTTCTATATCGATTGAGATTTAGTTTCTCTTGAGGACTTTTTTTAATACAAGACATACTTTTAGTACAATTTTTCTTAACGATTTTAATTCTTATTTTGTTATTTTTTTTTTTTCAGATACAAGATGAAGCTATTGAATTTTTTGATGATGGAACAATTTTTAATATCACATTGGATCTCGAATCCGAGATTAACATTTCTTGGCTTTTCTTCGTGAGATTCGATTAAACGTCTCAACTAGTCATCTCTGACTTCGTAAATTGGCTATTGAACTAATTGCGAATTACAAATGTTCGCGGGATTAATAGAGAAGTCCCGGTATTATATAGCATTCCTGAAGCCGCGGCCACGTGTCCCTCGTCTCGGGTTAAAATACTAAGGAGCCTGCCAATAATTTCATAATTCCCCAAGGACGTGTGAGAGAGTGAGAGTGCAAGAGAGAAATATATGGCATTCCCTGAGTGTGACTCCTTCGTCGTTGTGCCATTTATTTCGCGTTCCTTCGAATTGCGCATACGGTGTCATATTTACGGATAGCTTCACGCGCTTGAATTTACTTTTTACGATATATAGTTATACAGTCTGTATTGAGAGAATATACATATATGAAACATTCCAGGCTGTTTCAGCTAAACAAATTTTCAGAGCCACGCAATAACTCAGGAAATAAATTATATTCAAATGACTAACACCTTTAAAAAATACGCACGTGCGTGGGAAGGTCTGCGAAAATTCAATAGCCGATAACTCATGTTCGTTCAATTTTTTCAAATGAGAATCAATTTTTTAATTATATGTTATTTTGAACACATCGACTGACCATCGATTCTGGAGCAAAAAGCGTTATTCGTGACCATCGGTCGATTGAATTTATTTATTTGTCCGGGATGTTGCCGAAAAATTTGTTTTTATGCCACGCGGTGCGAGAAGAGAATTTGAAGAATTTTCCGAAATTTTCAAATCTATTGGAAATTCGCGAAAGCAGCAAACAGAAAGTCTTACCGATAGAGTATCTGAGTCACCTTGATTGAAATTGCGGGAGCCCTTTAAAGATATCTTTGAAACGTAATTTTCCAATTCTTAAAGATTTTTTAGTCATTTTAAATTACAATCATTCGCACGAAACTTTCTCAAATATTATTGAAATAGAAGCAAAAAGCACATGCCTTTCAACAAAACAATTTTACAATATTTCTAAAGTGTTTAAATTTTTGTAAATGTTTTAATTGTCATAAAATATTAGAAACATTTTTGTAATATTTCTGTCATATTCTGTACTATGTGTTAGATTTTTATTATTAGCAACATTTACATTACGAACATTTTTATGTCTTATATCAGAGTGGGCTGACGTCCGTCTCTATTTTTTTCAAACATTTTTCGTCGATCAACAATGAAAAAATTTGAAACTATAAATATACTTAACACAGGATTTTTGAGAATATTTTTGCAGATTTTTAAATTAGGGCCAAAATATTGAATATTAGAAAAATCATTTAAAAATGTTGGCCAATAAAAAAGATCTAAAACATACAGTGTATATTTTTTAAGACGTACAAAAAGTAATCAGACAAATTGGATATGGTCAGGGTCAAGCGTTTGCCGATTTGACGAGGAACACCTCATATTCACACACACACACACACACATATATATATGTTAGAGCCAAGCCAAAGGTATGCGACGAATTTTTCACGTCCCTTCGTCACTCGTCTCGCTCGGAAAAAGCTTGCGATCACGAGTGAACGATACAACTAATACGAATATCTTCGTGCCTATGTATCGAATCATCTTGATCCGTTATCTGAGCCAATGCCAAAATCGACACGGTCGAACCCAATTAAAATTAATCGATAACGCCCACGCGACCTTCATCGATAGATCATCGATGACAGCAGCAGAAGCAGCTAGCAATGAAGGTCAGATCCCCTTAATGCGCAGATCGCTTCTAAGATTCTCGCGATTTATTTATTTATTTATTTATTTATTTATTTATTTATTTATTTATTTATTTATTTATTTATTTATTTATTTATTTATTTATTTATTTATTTATTTATTTATTTATTTATTTATTTATTTATTTATTTATTTATTTATTTATTTATTTATTTATTTATTTATTTATTTATTTATTTATTTATTTATTTATTTATTTATTTATTTATTTATTTATTTATTTATTTATTTATTTATTTATTTATTTATTTATTTATTTATTTATTTATTTATTTATTTATTTATTTATTTATTTATTTATTTATTTATTTATTTATTTATTTATTTATTTATTTATTTATTTATTTATTTATTTATTTATTTATTTATTTATTTATTTATTTATTTATTTATTTATTTATTTATTTATTTATTTATTTATTTATTTATTTATTTATTTATTTATTTATTTATTTATTTATTTATTTATTTATTTATTTATTTATTTATTTATTTATTTATTTATTTATTTATTTATTTATTTATTTATTTATTTATTTATTTATTTATTTATTTATTTATTTATTTATTTATTTATTTATTTATTTATTTATTTATTTATTTATTTATTTATTTATTTATTTATTTATTTATTTATTTATTTATTTATTTATTTATTTATTTATTTATTTATTTATTTATTTATTTATTTATTTATTTATTTATTTATTTATTTATTTATTTATTTATTTATTTATTTATTTATTTATTTATTTATTTATTTGATCTGCACTTACCGACCGATCTCCGATTGGATATCATAGTTATCCTTGAAATCCACACCGCGACGAACCGTCACATCTCTGTAGGGGAAACTCGGCTCGACCTCTAAAAAGAAAAAAATCGATAAATTATAGACGAAATTTGAAAGAAAAAAAAAATTAATAATCTACTTTTTAGCAAATGAATTTAAAAGAAGAATTGTGTAAATTAATTCTATGCGAAGTGAAACATCGACTCTGGAGTTACTCCAGGCGTGAATAGACGTAGGTCAAAAAATTCCATTTCGTTATAAATATATCTGACACTGAAACTTTGACCGCGTTTATCTCGAAACGACACTTTTCAACCTGGTCGACAGCTTATTTCGAAAAAGATGTTAATACCAATCAAGGTCAGAAAAAATTGCAAAATGCGGGTAGAATGAACGTCTGTGGCTGTACAATTATTTTTAAAAAGTCGATAATTTTATGTTAACGCACGAAACATAAACTAAAACAATTAAAAATTGACTGTTTTCAAGTTGCACAGTTTTTGTAATTTTCCGAAATTTAAAATTCAGAGTATTGCAGAAATAATCTAGGCTCTATAATTTTGAGATTCTTTTTTTTTCAAAACTGCACTTTAAGATGTATTTTCAACTTAACAAAATCAATTTTTATGTAAATCTTTAGCTTCCTAAGAAACAAAAGGATGCAAAGTAGAACTTTGCGCATTGCTTCCTCATTATTTTTGAAATTTTACACACCCGCACACACATACATCCGGACACGTTTTCTAAACAACTTTTCTCAACGTTTTTAGACCATTTTGAGTATGTTAAAATAAAAATTGCAAACATTTTTTTTTTCATAAAAACAAGGCTTCCACTAGAAGGAAGCAACATAACTAAATCCTTCATTTTTCGAGGCTCTACAATGTCCCTTACTAATAAATATTAATAATATTACAATTTAGTTTTTCAGCGCAATTGAATTGTTATCCGAAACAGTGAATGAGCTGCAAATAACAAGGATGTTTGTTGGCCAATATAAATGTGTAACAGAACAACGCGAATAATCCATTCTCCGTCTTAAAGTGCACCTGTTACGCGTTCGTTAATCGATGATCCTGCTCGACACTGACAGATCGAGGTTTTCCCTGGCATTAAAACGAGCTCGCGTGCCCAATTTGTGTCAACGGGGGCGTGAGTTCCGAGCCACGTATTATATTCTTAATTGTTAATCCTTTAAAATCTATATTTCATGTACATGCTTTTTTAATCGCTCATCATACGACGTCCATTTATCGAAATATTAAAGAAGATTAATCGAGGAAATTTAATTATAATATTATTGTATTATTTAATTGAAATTAGGATTAATTAATTAAAAATATTTGTTGCGTCTACAAAATTGCATTTTACTTCAAAGTACAACAATTAAATATTTAAACAATTTAGGAATACTCTTTGTTATTTTATTTTTTTTATTTCACAAATAATATGAAATTAATTGTTCTTTTAAAATATTTTACTGTATTCATAAAAAAGTCTGAATTTGAGTAAAAACAAATTTAAAAAATGGATTCCCATGAATAAAAAAAAGTTGTTTCATTTTTCATTAATTCTATGAGGATATTAATAAAATAATACCAAATTATGGAATAAATAAACACAGTGAGTTCAAAACAAACGGGTTCACCAGATCCCACTGGAGTATTCACAACTTTTTTTTTTAACCCACTAGATCCTCAATTAATTTATCAATAAATCTCTACATACTTTCTACATTTACTGACCTATACAGTAGGATATTTAAAAAAGTACCAAATGACGAAACAAATAAATACAGTAAGTTTAAAACTAATGCGATAAATCGAATAGACCCCACTATAGTATTTACAAAATTTTTTTTTTAACCCACTGATATCCCATTCAATTTATCTATAAATCTCAACATAGTTTCTGCATTTATGGACCCGTATATATTAGTAAGATATTTTTTAAAAGTACCAAATGATGAAATAAATAAACACAGTAAGTTTAAAACTAATGCGATAAATGCAATAGACACCACTATAGTGTTTACGAAATTTTTTTTAACCCACTGATATCTCATTCAATTTATCAATAAATCTCTACATAGTTTCTGCATTTATGGACCTGTATATTAGTAGGATATTTTTAAAAAGTACCAAATGATAAAATAAATAAACACAGTAGGTTTTTTTAAAACTAATGCGATAAATCCAACAGACCCCACTATAGTGTTTACGAAATTCTTTTTAACCCACTGATATCTCATTCAATTTATCAATAAATCTTTACATCATTTCTGCATTTACTGACCTATACAGTAGGATATTTAAAAAAGTACCAAATGATGAAACAAATAAACGCAGTAAGCTTAAAACTAATGCGATAAATCTAATAGACCCCACTATAGTATGGACCTAGTATATTAGTAGGACATTTTTAAAAAGTATCAAATGACGAAATACATAAACACAGTAGATTTAAAACGAATGCGATAAATTTAATAGACCCCACTATAGTGTTTACGAAAATTTTTTTTAGCCCACTGATATCCCATTCAATTTATCAATAAATCTCTACATAGTTTCTGCATTTATGGACCTGTATATTAATAGGATATTTTTAAAAAGTACCAAATGACGAAATACATAAACACAGTAGATTTAAAGCTAATGTTTTAAATCCAATAGACCCCACCATAGTGTTTACAAAATTTTCTTTTTAGCCCACTGATATCCCATTGAATTTATCATTAAATCTCTACCTAGTTTCTGCATCTATGGACCTGTATAATAGGATATTTTTAAAAAGTCCCAAATGACGAAATAAATAAACACAGTACATTTAAACCTAAAGCGACAAATCCAATAGACTCCACTTCTGTATTTACATTTTTTAAGCCCATACCAGCTACCGACAATAATTTTATCAATAAATCCCGTACATATTAGACATCCACACTGACCTAGCATAATTTAGAGTAATATCTTATATTTCATAATAGTATCCTTACCGCCGACCGGATCCGTTTCGTCGACGCGAATCATATCTACGATATCCCGGTGGTAACCAACCGGCGTTAAATAAAATACCGATCTTCAATCCAAAATAACAAATAAAAATCACTCCGACCCTATCAGTAGAAAAAAAAAGTCTCTTATCAAAAAATGATCCCTACGCTTGCAAAAAAAAAAGAAAAAAAAAAAAAGAGACAAAAGCCCAAAGAAAAAAAAAGGAACGTCGCACCGATCCGGTGCAAACCGGGACCGATTATTGACTATCGGGAGTCCGAGCGCGCCAGTTCCACGAGCGAGTCACGGAGACGCTAAGCGCCGCCGAGGCAAAACCTCTTCCTCTCGGCTCGGACGGATTTAGATTTTCCCGACGGAACGCCGCGGATTCTCTGCTGCTCAGTCACGTGGGCTTCCTTGGGCCGTGCTTTTGCCCGTTGTGTATATAAACCGTATACACTCTAAGGTGGAGAAGACGCCGTCGAGGTCTCCCTTCCCACCTCGGTGTTATACCCGCTCCTCGTTCTCATAGCTATATATTTCTTCCTCTTCTTCTTCTTCTTCTTCTTCTTCTTCTTCTTCTTCTTCTCTGAAGCTCGGCTGTATCTTTGAAAACTCGAAGAAGCATATAGTATAGGCGCTCTTTACCCGCCGATGCCCTCGCCACGAGACTCAGCCGAGACTCAGCCGACGTCGAGTCGTGTGGCCTCGATATCAGCGATGCATATGCTTAGCTATATACTCTCACATCTCGCTCCCAGCAGAGGCAGCAGAAACACCGGCGTTTACAATCCCTCGCTTATATGCTGTATCCCAAGTAGCACAAACCTAAAAAAGAAATATTTACCACTGTTAAAATATTTTGGTATAAACTTTCATTACATGTGTCAGGAAGTTTTTTTTTTTACATAAAAAAAAAAAATGGGATGATGCTACGATGTAGCATAAATTTATGCTTAGTTCATATTATATTTAAAGCAAGCTTATATGGGGCAATCCGTACCATTTAGACCTGGGACGAACCTCTCGGATTTGGTGCATAATTTTTTAACATTTTTGTTTCGACTCTAAAAGGCACTCATAGTTTTTTAAAAAAATTTCCTCTAAATTTGACTTAGATATGATTTTGTAAGACTTAGATATTTTTAGCCAGAGTTGAAAAGTCTGCAAAAAACTCTCAAAAATTCTTTGCCAAATGCTACAAAATGTTAAGTCTGGACTGAAAGTGGCTCGACGTTAATTTGTATTTTTTTTTTAACTTTTTTCGAAAAAAAAACTGGAAAAGATTAGTAGATATAGTCAGATTGAGAATTTTGAAAGATTTGCAGTGTAGCCTGATAAAAATGTACTATAAGCTTTCTTTTTTTACATAAACTCGTGTGTTCATTTTTTACTACCTGTAGGTTGTAAAATTACAGTAATTTGGATAAAATATTCCGAAAATTTTTACTTTACTTGTATTATAAAATTTAATACTCCAGCTTATAAGTTGCATTTCTAGTGATAAAAAAAATGACTAATATTTTTAACGGTGACATTTTGTATTTGGGAAATATTGACTTTGAAAATATTGAATAATTTTTTTTTTACAATTTTCAAAATTTTTTTTTTTATTTTCAAAATTTATGAGAAAACCGAATTCCCACAGAATATATACAACCCAAACCTTTTAAATTTTCCGAATGTTTCTTTAGATTGTTTCTAGCCTTGGAAAGAACATCTGTGATTTTTGTTAGATTTTTATTTTAAGCTCTTCATTTATTGAAAATTAGATGTACAATTTTTTTCGAAATCCAAGTTCAATCAAAAACTTGGTTTCAACGTAAGTAATGTGATTCGTTATTATTTATTATTTATTATTTATTATTTATTATTTATTATTTATTATTTATTATTTATTATTTATTATTTATTATTTATTATTTATTATTTATTATTTATTATTTATTATTTATTATTTATTATTTATTATTTATTATTTATTATTTATTATTTATTATTTATTATTTATTATTTATTATTTATTATTTATTATTTATTATTTATTATTTATTATTTATTATTTATTATTTATTATTTATTATTTATTATTTATTATTTATTATTTATTATTTATTATTTATTATTTATTATTTATTATTTATTATTTATTATTTATTATTTATTATTTATTATTTATTATTTATTATTTATTATTTATTATTTATTATTTATTATTTAATCTCCGATCAATTTCTTTATGGTATAAATTATTATATAATTTGGACGAAAATTGACTAATCTTTTCGTATACAAAATATAACATCTTTCGGATTTGTACTATATTTTATAGGCGTCGAGTTGCTACCGCAACTCTTTTGATAGTTGAGATGCTCTATGTTGCCCCCGGATGAAAGAAACGAAACCAATAGCTTTTACATCTCAACGTGTCGCTTCACTTACTTGGTTTACTTTCGAAGCTTACAATGTACGACGGTTCTTGACGATATATATATAGATATATATATACACATCAAAAATATTTGCACGCAGGTCTCTCGCATTCCTTTACGGTAGAATGCAAACATATCCACCAGCTCGCCGAGTCTCAGACTCAGCCCTGGCGAGTTTATTGTATATATATATATATATGTATGTATATATGTATGTATGTGTGTGCTTACTTGAGGTCGATGTTGAAGCGATTCGAAGGGCAGGGAACTGAGAAGGTGAGTCAGAGTGATGTAATACGGAAGGACGGCGAGACAACGGTATTCTAATGAGTTAAAAAAGATAATGTAACCACAGATATGGCTACTGATTACGTTTTGGAAAAAGCAAAAGATTTTGTAGGTTATATATTGAGCTGTAGTAGATAAAAATAATTCGTAATTTGTTGTCAATAATGGCTGAACATTTATTAGGTAGGAATTTGTCACTTATTGCAATAATATTTTGACAAGAGAAGAAATTTATTTATTTATTTATTATCTATTACATAATTTGTTGCAATTCTATATATGTAAATCATTAAAACGAATGTATATTATTTTACCTTTTTTTTTAAATCCAACGAAGATTTTTTTCGCAGAAAACAACACTTTTTTAATGTCCAATTTTAAGACGAAACATGGAAAGGTTTTTTTTTGCATGCAGTAACAATTTATTGTTTTTTTTTTTTCGATTTTCGCAGTACTGCCATTGTCAATTAGTAATGGTTCTTTTATTAGACAATTTACGTGAGTATTTCACATAAGTAATTTAAACAAGAATAAATAAGTAAAAATAAGGTAAACATAACGATTATAGTTTTTAAAAATTATGGAAATTAATATTTTACATAAGTAATTTAAAACAAGAACAAATAACTAAAAATAATGTAAACATAACGATTATAGTTTTAAAAAATTATGGGAATTAAATATGGCGACCGGAAGTCCTCAAGAAATGCTGCAAAACTTGGGCAAGAAGATGGTCGGTCGATTGTCTTTACATCACCGAGAATGGACCGCAGATGGCGTTAGTACTCGAAAAGAAATGTATGTATAATGTGGAAACCGCCGGCATTTATTTACAGCATTAAATTTTTAAACACTAGAATTAAGAGACCTGCAGTTCTTAGGTTTCGATGTACTCAAAATGTAGAAAGAAATTTCAATTACATCTCAAAGTTTTGCCGCCGTCGTTAGCGACGAATAAAGTAACAATATAAGTGTTGTTTTTTTAATCACACGATTAAATCTCACTCTTATCGACAGAGCAGCAGTGCCGCTGTTTTTTTTTTAAATATTTTTCGGAATAAAAATAATAAAGGCAACTACAAAATATTTGAAGTAATTTTTGATAAACGTCAAACTGAAATTACTGGAAGTAACAGTTTTTAAAAATCAAACTACTATTTATTATAGTTTTCCAAAATCGGGAGTTCATTATTTTTTATTCATCGGGAATGTTTTCAATATCGACAGCAATTTATCGTTTCTTCTAAACTCAATTGAAATTGTAAAATTGTGTATTTATTATTGCGATGCTTCACTCTCCTGCCTTTATATATGTAACTACAATAAACTGCGCCACTCGTGTTCAAATATCGAACTTCCGTACACTTTCAATAATTTACCAACTGCAGCACACTGCAGTTCTGCGTTCTGCAGTATTGTTTTTGAAAATTGTAGTGCCGGTAGTTTTAACCTCGAAATCTCGTTATTATCGAGAATTCAATTTTCATTGCTGCAACTCTTGATATTTTATTTCAATAATGTGAAATTTCGTATAATCCACAATGTCCGGAGCTATGAGACAACTCGAGGAGCGGCAGCTTCCTGCCGAAGTTACAATTATGCGATGGTCTCCAAAAATGGATCTTCTCGCTGTTGCAAACAAGAAAGGTGCGATCTACATCTGTAAAATCAATTTTTGCTTCCTCGTAGAGGACGTTTTTTGTTTACGTGAAATCTTTTTTTTTTTTTTTCGAAATGTTCATATTCAAATACTTAAAATGTTCAAAATGCTCTGTTTCCGTCAGAGCAAATGAATATGTAAATTTTGTGAATTGAAGAAGTTTGTAATTTTAGGCGAAGTTGGTTTGCACAGACTGACCTGGCAGCGTGTTTGGCTGTTAAATCCTCAAGACGAATTGGAGGATACAGTCGCAAATCTTGTTTGGAGACCCGACGGCAAGCTTCTCGCTGTTTCCTATACAAACTCGCGAACTCTGTGTCTCATCGATATCGAAAATAAAAATGTACTGCACAAGAAGGTGTACGAGTCTGACAAAAATGTTACCTGCATGGCTTGGCTGCCAATAGGAAATCCAGATACCGACAATTCTAGTCACAATTCTAAACCCATGACTTCGCCTACAGGAGAATATCTTCCTCCTTTGCCCAGCTTGAACAGAGGATTTGGACAGGAACCCGATCGCAAAGATTATTTGTTTCAGACTCTGGATATGTTGTTTGTAAGTATATTTTTTGTTTATTCATTTATTTTTGGAAATTTATTTAAACCTGGAATAAAAAATTTCCTATGTACCAGAATTATACAGGAAATGTGAAAAAAAAATACAAAAGCCAGCAGACAATACACAAGTAAAAAGAAAACAGATGAATTACAAAGAATATCAGAGATTTAAAGGGAAGAATATGCTTTCGATTAATTTTCACTTTGCTTCATTTACATATTTTTTCCATAAATAATTCAATATGAATTATTTTCATTAAAGTTTCTACATTTTTTTTATTGGAAATCAATTTTTTCCTCATAAAATGTGTGGTACAAGTTAACAAATAGGGAGAGTAGAAAAGTAATGGGGCTGTTGTTCCTCTCAATAAAGGCATTTAACATATAGGAGGCAATATACCCTCCAAAATGTTTTTGTTGTTCAAGTATTTTTTCTCATTACTTTCTTTGTGGGGTGCTCTTTGTCATGTCACTGTGATGACTGAATAAAATAGCTATTTTCTATATCTGAAAAAATATATACCGAAAAAATTGTTTCGGTTTAGAACTATTTGAGTGTAGTTTCAATTAAGTGCAGGAATTTAAAGAACATTCATTTTCATGAAGATGACGCAATTTTAAACAAAAATTTCGAAAATTAGGCAGAAAAAATGGTCACCTTCATTTTTGGTTCAACTATACATCATTTTTTTATAAACACTATGCAAATTTTGACTTATTCTAAATTGTTTACTATACATGAGCTGCCAGTTGCTCCGAAATGTAGTCAAGTATTACGTTAATTTAATGAAGTACCTTACGACGATATTGCCTAATAAATATTTATAATTTTCTCCGGTAGTGTTAAGCTTTATTTTCCATTTGTATTGCAGATATATTTATAAGATTTCTACTTTGTATCTTCAGGTAGGCTTGGAAGATTCTGGTATCGCTATGTACGTTTTCGGAATGTTTTATTGCGGCACCATCAAAGTCGGTCACGGTCCAGTTTCGGAGATAAGCGGAGGTTCCGGAGGCCCTATCTGGGCTAGTTGGCGAGACAATAATGGAATTAAAATCAACAGACTAGCCTGTCCATTGTTGGAGCGAAGTGGCGCATTTTTAAAAGTAGCTCAAGTTCAAGCAAACATAGAATGCCTCATGGATTATCTGTCGCACACTCTTATGGCAATTTCCGAAGCCTGGGAGACGATTCTCCTCGAGATGGACGAGAAACTTGCGCGATACGCCGAAACGAATCCTCCTGGCGCAATGGCAGCGGATTTTCTTCAACTACTTATGATCGGTATTCCCACGCAAAAATTGGAGAATTTCCTTCTTCGTGATTTGACGGAAAAGGGTTTGAAGAAACTTGGACATAGCATCGAGATGTGCTACAGCAATATACAGGTTCTTATCACAATTTTATTATTTTATTTATTAATATTATATATTTATATTTAATTTATTATCGTGCTACTATAATCAAGAGTCGGGAAAATTAAAAAAGAAAATGAATTTGAATGAAAACATTCGTTTACACTTGAGCTCTGTCATCACACGAGATGTCGAAGTTACTGCTACTACTCCTGATTTACAGCAAGATGGTACCTTTTTCGATTACATTCAAATGTAATAATGAGTGCAGTAAAAATAATTTGATCAATTTACTAGAAACTCGTGCTGAAACATCTCAGCAGTGTCGGTATGGCGTTGGTCTATCAATTAGCGGAAATGAGAGGCATGGCTAGACTCGGCGGACCGTACGAGAGTCTCGGTCTTAAGGACGAAAAACCCATAACGAAAGCACTTCACGCAGCTGAAGCATTTCTCGCAAAATCCTCGGAAATTCAACAAGTTATCGATCACAGTATGCGGGACTACAAAGCCTTTTTCCGGTATGCTTATCTGTTAACATACCGTCTTAAGGGATTACGCCCAGTTGATAACCGAAAACAAACGATCTTGTCGGAATTTTTTTTTAAACTTTTATTCATTTTTAAGAAAATGGCAACTGTTCGATTTTTCTTGTTTTGGGAACAATTCCTGATAAGGTAAATTTAAAAAAATTTGGCGATACAACAAAAAAACTGGGATCGTCGACAAGAGGAAATCTAATCAACAGCATTATTTCAACATTATTATAAACCGATTCAATATTTTTAAAATTCCAATAACGTTCGCAAATTTTAAAACTTGACACTAATTTAAAAAATCGATATAAAAAAAATGTACTCGAATGTCTGCCTTCAAAGAAATCAAACTACCAAATTAATGATTTCATAAAAAAATGATATTCGCCATTATTAAATCGAGTCGTTCATGCGTTTTTTCTTCTCATCACAATTGCAACAAAGTATTTGTGACTTGTTTGTGAATTCGTTGTGACTGTTTTTCTCCTGTAATTTAGGTGGCTGTACGTCGTGATAGCAAGATTAACAGACGAAAGAGTTCCTTCAGAAGCAAGCAGAGTCAGTCAGCAAGAATTAACATTCATCGCCGAATTTCTGCGTGGTTTTGACAAACCCGATACCAAACAAGCGGGACGAAAGGGCGTGAATCTCGAAAAATTGGGACAATATTTACGACGCGAGCCATTGCAGACGTGCTTAACGCCAGAAGGAAGTGAATGGGCAGCGTTGCTGTCCGAGAATAAATGTCTGCACGATCATCCGCTCATCGTTAAGCAAGATCTAGGCGCATCGTTGCTTCAGTCACACACCAATTTAGTCGATGCTATCGCTAGCGTATTTTCCAAAGCTTACCAGAGTTTGGTCAGCCACTTTACGGTCACGTCCATCTCTCTCGCACCCGCGGAATCCTCTCAAACCTCACAGTTCGTTACCACCGACGAGAACTTGCTAATCGCTGCTTCCGATGTCGATCGCAAACTCTTGCGGCTCTTTAAAGTCGAATCTTCCGCTACTGAGCCGAGAACGTTGACTTTTAAACGTGCGGCTTTTAGCGTTGATACGAGACACGGTTAGTACATCAAATACGTAAGGTCATTGTACCAGTAATTTATAAACATTAACGTATTAGCGTTCAAGTGTTGAAGCTGTTTAGAGCTACAGAAAATTTCACAGACTTTCACGAATTGCTAATGATGCTATTGAGAACATGTAATCTATGATACACAAATTCATCTTATTTTAAGGAATTTTTTTTTCAACGATTCTATATTTCTTGGAAAAACAGCTTTGGTTTACTATCAAATTTTTTCACGGCAAAAATAATGCAAGGGAAAAAATCGAATTGCTAAAAATTCGAGTTTAGCATTAGACAGTATCGTTATATGTTTCCTCGCAATAGAAAGAATACAGTACTAGTTATTTTCACACTACAAGGACAATGTTCATTCATCTACTTTAGCGACTAGCTTTGCAAATAAAAATTATTTAAATAAGATTTTTTTCTTATTCAACAGCTTCCTTCTCGAAAGTGGCGAACGACTTTTCTATCTCGGATCTACAATACTATTCCCAAGAATTTCTCAGTCTCTTGTTGCTCAATCAGGCGAATTACGCATCGTATCTCGTGCAGTTGCCGATAAATCCCTCGATCTTCGATAATCGTGAGGAGGAAATTTTGAGCTTGGGAGATCTCATCGGCCCGGCTTGGCCTCGAGCATTTCAAGGAATATCCGCTCGACGCTTAGCGGTCAGCGGACCTCGCAAAGTAGCCGCTATTCTCAGTGAAACAAATCGAAAAATTCGATTACTCGAGACTGAAGTTGAACCCGATGACGAAGAGGATGACGATGAGGATGAAACGATTAACGATAGCCTTATGGACACGAGCAACGTTGCCGGCACATCTTCGTAAAAAAAAATGCAACGATTGAAGGTTTGACAAACCTTTTTTATATACGAATCATGCGATTAAGGAATTCATCTTGAGGCTAAAATATGAGTCGGCATTCATAATTTTTTTACTTCCGAACTATTGTATATATATTTTTTATGTTTGACATACTTTTAGTACATGTTTTCAGCTTTAAGAGCACATTGTTTTAATTGAAAATATAAAAAATTTGCGAGAATCGCAAAGAATATAGAGTTCATCGAAAATCTTAAAAACTTAACAAATTTTCAATTTCGAACAAATGGATTTTTGATAAGAAGTTGAAAACACATGTAACATGTTCGTTAACAAAAAATTGTCATGAGTTATTAATATTTTCTAATGGAAGAAATTCATTTGAAAGCGTCAAGACAAATTTTAAAAGTATGTCGTTTTTAAGAAATATATAATAGTTAAGCAGCCAAAAAAAAACTCCTTAATACCGATCTATATTTTAGCATCTCAAGATTTCTTCATTTTGTTTCCGATTCGATCAAAACAGCACAATTAAATCGCGCAATCACAAAGTCGTAATTCATAATTATTTATTTCATAAGTATTATAAAACCATCGATGGGTAATATGTACAATGATACAGCGTGATTAAACGCGGCGATTTGACGCCCGACACGGAGATAAAGAAGCAATTTTTTTGTTTCTTTTCTCCGGTCAAAGCTACGTTAGTACGGCAATGTGCGAATTTTCTACGCGGTCATGGAAGGACTTGCTCCTTCTGCATTTGTTGGAAGACTTTTGGAAAGTCCACGTCGAGACCCATATTGTCTATGCCAGGAGACTCGGTAATAACATTTGAACCGGTTGATATGGGAGAACTGTGAGGATTTTCCTTGTATCTCGCTGGCGAGTTCTCTCGTGATTCCTCCAAATCTGTAAAAATATAAAAAATGCTAGTTTTCCTTCAAGGAATATCTGCGGGGAATAAAGATTGACTTATTTTTATTACCAAAGAACCGCTGTCGTCGTTTCTTCATCGTTATAATCAGCAAAACTATTGCGACACCAACGACGATAACCATCACGGCAGCCATACCGCGCAAAAGATTCGTCTGTAGATAATGATTTTTTTTTTTTAATTATATGGAAGTTACTCGTAGCTTTGCAAAACATTTTAATTACCTCAAAATCATTCTCCCAAACCTCCTCCCAGTCTTTTTTTACAATAAGTTCGACGACGTGAATATTGATTGCTGAATTGTCGGATATTCCTCTTGAGACGCATTTATAAAAACCCGATTCGGCCGTCGAAACACCCTGCAATGAACAGTTAGTCATTTTTTTAAGTTGACATTATAAAGACGGATATTTATTAATTTTGCAAAAAGTTGAAATTCGGCAAAATCGATAAAGAAGTTAATTTTATAGAAACTTGCTTTTCCGCAATTTTTAAAAAATTGCTATTATTGCAATTCTTAAAATATATGTGATCTGGTCAGATTTCGCAATTTCTGTTAAAACTTTAGAATTTATTTCAAGCTTTAGCTTTTCAAAAATACGGAAGAATGGAATTTTAACATTTAAAAAAAAATGTTGCAAAGTAACTCCTTCATAATTGTTCATCTTGCACAAAGCTTCCCCTACGAGGTAGCCAAAATTCATCAACATACTTCTTCATAGAGGTAGATTTGTAAGTGTGTGGCCGTTCTTCCCGAGTTATGGCAATTTTAGCCCCTCTATTACACACAGTTTTCTAAACAACGTTTCTCGAAGTTTTAGACGATTTTGAGTATTCTAACATAAAAATTTCGAAAAAAAAAAATTCATGAAAACAAAGCTCGTTCTATAAACGAAGCAAAAAAGTTAATATCGTGAAACATCGTATTTCAAACAATATTTTGAGTTGCTTATTAGCGTGGCCCACTAAAAATCGTTTTTGTTTGCCACACCGTGAGTGTCTTTATTTTGCAGTAAGAGCAAACACGAAATTTTACTAGGCCTTTTAAAAACTTACAGGCTTTTTCAAGGACATTAATTGCTGAAATTATTAACTGTATTTATTATCACGATTTCCAAATTTGATTTCAGTTCTGGAAAAGTGACCACACGACCGTTACTCATTGCAACCTTTTAAATAGTAACGTTTTTTATTGAGATGCTGCAGCAGTACAATTAAAAAGCAAAGATGATAATAAACAAGAGTTTTGTTGACAGTATTAACAACTTTTACAGATCACAAAACCAACTCCAAACTATTACACATCTCGACATAGTTAAAAAAAAAAAAAGTTCTCCCGAGTGTTCCATACAATTTAAAGGTCAAATTGATATTATCCTAAAACTCTGCTTTCAACTCACTCTGATCATAAGTTTTCCCGTGAGAACCTCATAGTTATATTTTTCAACATTGAGGGTATTCCCTGGTCCGATGATATTTCGATCGTCGGTCAATTGCCAGAACATGAAACGATGATGTTCGTCGTTGCTGAGGCACTTTAATTCCGCCAAATGACCAGCTGGCACTTCGGTCACGGTCACTATTCCGTCTGTCGTGCCAATATTCCCGACGACAATCGACAATCCAAAAATTAGTAGAAATTGCTTCATGATCTGTGAATTGTTTGTTTTACACAGCACGATTAAACGATATATCGTTTTTCTTTTAAAAACCAGTTTTATCCAACTCGTTTCGACTTCTCGTTACATCATTGTTAATATAAATATAAAATCCCGGATCTCGGCGCTTAGCACGCCCTCTCAGTTCACTTACTTTACCGTTATTTATCTTAACGCGAAAAAAGGTGAGAGCGGAGGCATTAACGATGTCCTCGATAATTAAGATACCACTGATCGGGCGCTCTCCTAACTATGATTTCACCGATAGGCAACTCTCGGTTATCTATTTACGTATAAGAAATGCGTCCTACTCATCCTTGGCTCAACAAGAAGTATTTATAGTAGTCACTAGACTGCTCGTCTTGTGACCGCCACACGGTTTCGTGCTCGACTACACATTACTTGGTCACGACTCTTCGCAAAACTCTATTGGCAAACGTTGAACGTCGAATGCCTCGATATTCCTCGTCGTGAGGGAGAGTAATCTACGGATACGAGTAGATTACTCACTTTTCCATCCACTGCAAGACAATTTCGTCGCTCATGAGAGTTGTTAACAGGTTTTTCTTTTTTCTCCTTTTTCAGCATAAATTTCAATTGATAAATGATGGTGATCGAGGTATCATAAGTAACAGAGAAGTTGTGGGAGTGATAATTGAATTTCATATTGATTCTTAATTGTCGTTTCAGGGACGCGTTTTCCTTTCTTATTGTTCTTTCCGACAGAGTGAAGGCAGGTGGAAAACAGGCGACGCTTTTGTTCAATGCACATGCTTGCGAATTTATGAATGTTACGCAACTTGAGTTCCTTTTATAACTCGGAGCGAGACGCGGTGAAATTCTCGTGTTACGATGTCGAGTTGCGTGGAACGGGGAAAGAGCGAGGTTTTGGCAAAGCGTCAATGATGTTGCTTGAAATTGTATGATATTAATGTATTTGATACATTCGTCAAAGTCATCGGCGAAATACTTTGTGACTAGAAGGCAAAAGATGAAACTTGTAAAGACGTTCTGAATTTCAAGGATTTACTAGCTGCGTTTTAGATTCTACCTTGCGATTTAAAATCGTAATTTATGGATGTAGGGATTTTTTTTACGTTTCTTCAATTTTTTTTCTCCTTTTTTTTTTCAAAGTTTGATCGATTTATTTTATTTTTAAAATGTAAAAACTGTGATAGATGTGAAACATCGATTAAAAAGCTTGGTCTTTCACTATTTTTTTGTTTTTACAAAAATTTTACGGATCAATTAATTGCAGTAAAGGGATATTTTCTATTGCAGAATGTGTTCATAACTCAAAATAATAAATAAAATAATACATAGCGGTGCATTCATAAAAATATTAATTGACTAATGATACTTTCAAAAGAGACAGATTCAGATTCGGTTTTTCTAAAAGTAGTTTTTTTTTAAATTAATTTTAATGTGGCACTGCTTATATAGTTCCATAGAAGATGATTTACGTTTACGTTTTATTAATTGACCACCTAGATATTTCATAATGTTGACAGTTTTATAATTATAGCCGTTTGTTCATATTAAGACATTCTTACGCTATTTGTAGGCTATAATTTTTTTAAATAATTAACACTATTAAATATTTAGACGATTAATTCGTAGAGCATTTTTCGAAAATTATAATGAGCTCTGCATTATCGACAAAGAATTACGGATTTTTGTCGGAAAACCCTCAACAAAAACGTATCTTATTGCAAATTAAGGTTAATTTGTTAATGTTTTAGCAAATCTATAGCCATTATTGTTTTTGTGTTATTAATTGCACATGCTGCAATAGAAATCATTCTACACTACTGTTATTTAATGCATAAAAATGAAGAATATTAAAGAAAGTATTACAAAAATTTAGCAATGATTTGAATACATAGACAAAAAAAAATTCCAATCTCATTAAGGAGGCTGAGTCTCCCAAAAATTATGAAATTAAAATTATGTTGCAACTTCACGTATAGAGTTTTGCAACTTAATTAAAAAATACCATTTGATAATCACAAAAAAATGAGGCATTTACATAAGTCACATTTTTTAAGATCTCAATTCACTGATATAGACATCTTTTTTTTAAATTTTCATCTTGTAGAAATCAGATTGCAACAAGTTAGGTTTGCAAGATTCACTTTGTAAAAATGCTCCGTTTTAAGTATACAAATTTTTATGTGACATTTTTGCACAAAAGATGTGCTACTTTCATAGGAAATGTTTCTTTGCTCAGTAATTTTTTTTTTTTACATATTCTAATTATCTATATTACTATATTGTGTATAAAATGAAATATATATAATTATTCATAAATAGCACATTAATACATTATGCTATATTATAAGCTTTATAAACTTTTATAAAACTGTGGACAATAAAAATTTAAAGATTCAAAAAGTAACAATAATTATTTACATAAAAAAAAGAAAGAGTTAAAAAGAAAACAAAAACATAGATAAACTGATAAAAGTATAACAAAATACTAGATAATTCCAATGTTAGTCATTTGAACTTTTCCATGTTTTACAAAAAAATATGATCATCACAATGTTTCATTATTTTTGTGCTTATCAAGTTTTTTACCACATGACAAATTTTAGATGTTCAGCTACAACTAAATTTAACAAAAAAATTATTTTCAAATGACTACACTCTTAATTCTCTAATTTTTTTGTTTTCCTCCACTTAAATGTGGAAATTATTATATTATTTTTAATTTGAAAATGAAACAAAAAAATTTTATTTGCATATGAAAATGTAGAGGAAAACCCACCATGGACTAGAATCTGTGGAGCATTCAGACAAGCCATTGTCAGTAGCTCGAGTGATGTATCAAGTGAATGAACACATCTATGGCGAGCACTGGTAAAAGTAGCCAAAAAGGTGAAAGTACAGCTTTCGCAGGTAAATTCCAATGAGGAGCTTCCAATCTCAAACAAATGAGAATTTGTGTGCTGAGTTTCAAGAGTACAGCTGCCATGTACCATCCCTAAAAAAAAAAAATAATAAAAAAAAAAGAAAAAATCAGCAATCTTGTACAGCTCAAATTTAGCTCAAGGGACAAATGCAAAGATAAATAATAATAACTCGACGAATTACTTTACGCCGCAAGCTGCTGACACGATCGTGGCCGTTTTTACAGTGCGATATCATGTTGAAGACAATGTAAATCAAGAGAATATTGTCGTAGAGCCACATCGGTATGAAAACGATAAACCAATTCCATTGTATTCTCTGATCGAGCCTCAGCACGAGTAATATCAGAAATATCAGTATATTGAACCACGTGAATAAAGCACGATGAAGAACTGCCATCGAATTCAAGGTTTTTCTTTGCAAATATCGTGTTGATTTTTAGGTATCTCAAATATTATTTATTGAATCTCTGCGTAAACGAATATAACCTACGAATAAATCTCGATTGGAAAACATTGAAAGTTGCGACATCTTCTGGCGAAATTATTCAATTTTCCGTGGCTTTATCGGTCGAGCTCGAATATTATATGTTGAAATTATATTACCATAGATGATTACAGCAGTTTACAGTATCAGAGATGATCAGCATCGAAATAGTACAGTCAACGTTCTCTAATGAGACGGTTTTGCAGATATATTCACAAAAAATTTAGAGTAGAATTTTTGAGTCTTAGTAACTGATTGATTTTAAGACTACCTTAAAAAATCTTGAAAAAAAATCCTTATTAATTTTTTATAACAGGTGTTACAATAGATTTAAATGACTTATCTATGGAATTTAAGGACGAGGTCCTGTCGACATATACTATAGCTATTATGTATCATAAAAGTTCTGTAAATCTGTAAAAAGTAATTGAATTTTTTTACCAAATTGTAATAAGAATAAATATGTGCTCGTGGGTGTTCTGTATATTATCGAACTAATAGCTTAATTGTAGAAATTGCTTCAACGTGTACGCTCATTTGACTTTTATTTACTCGTGTATTCATTGGTGGACACGTTATACACGTTGTAGATTGTATAATTAATTCGGTTGCGGTGAAATTACTCTTTCAAACACCAGCTACGGTCACTTTATCATCGTTTAGACTGAAGCCTGAATTGTTAATAAATGTATATTGTATATGTATACGTTTTACTGCTAGAAACTTTCATTTATATATATGGGACATTCCAAGTCAATTCACGTGTTCATTGGCTTGACACTCTCGGATTCAGTTGACGATTTTTTTTGTGGCATATTTTGGTCCAAATAGAGAGGTTATTTTTTTTCAGATTTTTATCACTTCTTTTAATCTATAAAATTATTTTTTTTCCGTAATTTTTGAGTAAAAATAAATTTCAACCAGGTTCAAAATTCGAAAAATAAAATCTAGGACTAAAAACAAGTATTTCCATCGTAGTTCGAGAGTGGGCCGGGAATAATTTCAGTTTTTTTTTGTGTTTAAGAAAAAAAAATTCCATCATTTTTGTTCAAATTGAAATTGCTTTTTTCAATTTTAATTGTTGGGCTAATTTTCAGCGTTGTACTCTCAAAATATGGGAAATTTTTTGTTTACCATGACATGTTTTATTCTTCTTTTTTTCGTACAAAAATCCAGAATTCAAATTTTTAAGTTTCAAAATTCAGAAAAAAATTCTTTTTTTTTTAAGTAAAAAAAAAAGAAATTATTCTTGGCCCACTCTCGAACTATGATGGAAATGCCTGTTTTTAGTCCTAAATTTCATGGAAATTTTTTTAGAATTTTAATCTTGGTCGTAATTCATTTTTACTCAAAAATTAAGGGAAAAAAATTATTTTATAAGGTATAAAACATGTGATAAAAATCTAAACAAAAATATCCTCTTTTTTGGACCAAAATTTAAAAAAAAAAATCGCCAACTGAATCCAAGAAGATCAGGCCGATGACCAAGTGAATTGACTTTGAATGCCTCGTATACAATTTCTATCCAAAATCAAAAGTTGATTCCTTTTCCCTATGAGTTCCTCATATAATGCACCGATTTTAATGTATAATTTCTCAGCAGCTTAGTCGGTGTCCATAATCTGAAAAAAAAAAAATCAAAAAAATAATTTTGTTTTATTACGGCTGCGATGATATAAAAAAACCAATGAATCAAAAAAGTCCGAGCTTGACGATAGCAACCATGCAAATTAAGAAAATATTTGATTTTTCCATTCATTTTTTACGCAAAAAATTAATGAAAGCCATTATAATGTCCTATATTAAGCACGTTCGCTTAGAGAATTTAAAAACAAATATTTTCGTCTTTGAATCTCTGGATTCGGATGTGCCGTTTTTGAAATACAAGTTTAAAAAAAAAAAACGAATTTCGTAAAGATCCATCAAAAAATGCTAAAAGCCGCCACCACGATCGCTGATAGTCACAGCGCTGTCCCCACTTTTCGCCATAATGCTTCAGCTTACGGAGACTCGACTGTACATCTAAAATAGCGTCCAATAACGGTGCAAAGCAGAACGAGATCATGCACCTTTACTCGGTCGGTGATGTCAAAAATTATAATTTAAAACATTGCGCAACCTACATAAAAGAGCATATATATAAAATATAAAGAATTCTATCCACCTGTATTCATTACAATAATTCATGGATTTATGCACTCGACTCCGAGTACTGATTTAACTAATTACATTTTCATTGAGACTTGAATGAAGCTCCACTACGTATATATATATCTTTATATACTCATTTGTATTGTTTGATAACATATATATCGAACGAGAATTAACTTACATTGTAACGAACCCGTAGTGCTCAAAATAAAAGTGAATGGCTTGTAGTTTGCCTTCTTTTTTTTCTCTGACGCCAGTAAATACCGTGCTTGACCTTGTTCAATGATGCACTGTCATCGAAAACGATTGCGCAATCTATCTGCTTCCGAGAGATACCAAACACATATTTCTTTCCAACACATACATATTTCGTTGACAGAATTGATATTAAAAAGAAAATTATACATTCGTAATACATTTGCACAATCTATCTCATTCGCAATTATCTCTATGTCGACTGATTACCAAAGCTATAAATAAAAAAGTTGAAGAAAAAAGAATGCCATATATTGAGTATTCCACTTGAGTTCAGGAATAATCACTTAAATCTGTAGAATCAACGGAGCTCTCCGAGAAGTTAATGTCAGCCGATATTCTCCAGTTCTCTCCTAACCACAGAAACGTAAACATTTCATACTCCAACGTGTTTAACAATCTGAAGAAAAAATAAATAAGTTAATGATAAGAGCGAATTGAGATAAACTCGAACGAATTTTTAGTCGACGATAAAATCAAAGTGATTTGACTTTCGAGAGTGCATTTTGACGTGAAATGGCCAGGTCAGCCGTCAGGTTTGAATCCGGAAACGACGATTCACCTAGTGCATCACACTCTTGGTGGACAGATGATAGTTTTGGTGTATGTATATTTAAATATATATAGATATATTTATATATGTATATGTATATACATATATATATATTCACAGTGAATTACATACGTTAACAGTATGTTAAGTTGTAGTTGCAGTGTAGTAAAATACGTGGAGGAGACTCTATAAATAATTTGCGATGCACTGTTCTCGGGTCAACGTCGTTTCTATTTTAAAGGATGCGCGCGATATTTTGACCATCTTTTCTGAGACACGACTCTCTCCGATTATTATTATTGCGTTTTCACCAGGTCTTTGCGCATGGCTTTCCGAAGGCGTGTTTAGGGAGCAGAGCATGATGACACCGGCTAGACGCTCTTTTTCCTTTAGCACTTGCTAGAGCTTCTCGCGGTTTCGTAACTTTCGAGCAAAAAGGAGTGGGTTAACTGCTGTTACCAAAGACGACCTTCGAGACACGTTTTCTGTCGCACGAATCTTGCACGAGGAAATTTATCAATCCAGTCAGACACGTGTGCATTCGACTAACGCGAGTTTTATATCGTATTTTATTAGTGGAAAAGTAAAATGTTCACCAACCGAGAACGGGTAATAATTATAAAGAGTTTATCATAAGATTGGTGTGATGATCATTTCTGTGTGTGTGTGTCTTTAACGGTGATATCAAATTATTCGTTCGATGCATCATTGCTGCATATTTTCTTTGACACGATTTCGCGAAGAGATAACCTCGGAATAATTGTTTTTCGCTTTATTGCCAATGCAATGACGATGTTGTGGATGGCTCTCTTTTTCTTTTTGTGAAATTCTTGGGTGACAGATTTGTTTTCGGGCAATTGTATTTTGGATGCTATTTTAGCATTCATCAAATATTTATGACTCAATCAAATTCCAATGGTTCGGTTATTTACGATTTTTGCAGAGGTGACTCTCACTTTTGCAGATTTCATCGAGGGGACTTAGACAACTGAAAATTATTGAAATAAAATTCTTGAATAAAAATACAACATTTTGTAGAGTAAATATATATATATATTTTTTGTAGAGCTAATAATTTTAGCTCTGCAAATATTTTACTTGCAGCTCGTAGAATACATACTGCACAGATGAAATAAATTCAAAGATTTTAACTAAACAGAGTAAAGGAATTTACATTTTTTAGATCTTAGAATTTATAAGGAAATTAAAAAAAAAAAATTCTTGCGACATAAAAAATTTGTATTGTGTAATATAAGAATTTAAAAAAAAATCCTTACAATATAAGAAATTTGTTTAAAAATTTCCTTATATTTGGAGAGTAACTTTAGCTTCGATAAGATATTTATGATAAGCTTAAATTCAAAAGTTTGCTTGTTTCTGATTTTTGCTGAGATTATTATGACTCTTTTTGCAATTTTGATTGAGGGGACTTAGTTAACCGAAAATTATATAAATAACATATGGAGTTTATGTTGTATACGACTTTGATACTTTACGAAATACATGACTTTACAAGCATGAATAAAAATGGAACCTTTTTGGAAAGTGAATATTTTTTTTGTAGCTAATTTTATCAGTACAAATATTATACTTCCTGCAGCTTACAGAATGTCTGTTGTATCAATTGAATAAATTTACTTTGCCTGGTCTTCTTTACTTAGTAAAAAAAAAACTTTGACTGAGTAAAGGCATTTATATTTTTAGATTTTACTAAAAAATTACAAGAAAATGGGTTTAAAAATTTCCTTGCTTCGTAAGAAATTTATTTCAAAATTTCCTAGACAAGAATATCTTCTGTGCAACAACTTTAAATAAAAATGTTAATACCGGAACTGACCTATGCAAACTCTATGTTAATTTAAAAATGAAAAAAAAAATTTCATAACATAATGTGAACTATACACAAGAAATTCACACATGAAAATGTTTACTTGTTTTTGTGCTTGCTGAATCTTTTTTATATAATTGCAGAAAAATTTTTTTAGCTGAAAATGGAGATTTGATGAAATTGTGTTGCAAATGCACATATTTATGTTTAAAAAAAATAGTACTTCCAAAAAAAAAAATTTAACAGTTTTGTTATCGTGTCTGGAGGTGCAATTATTTATTTACATTTTTTATAATACAGGAATTTTATTTTAAAGTTTCAAAACAAGGATTATGAGGATTTTTTAAATTAAAATGTTACTGAACAAATAAATCTTTTCTTCAAAACTGAGTATATTTTCTGTGCAATATACTTGAACTAGAATTTCCTGTTACCTGACTAAATAAGGTCAATTTTACCTTAAAAATAAATAATTGAAAAAAATATTTATTTACAAATAGACTATAAAAAAAAATTGACTTATGATAATTTTTGCAATTTTTTAAGCTTGTGAAATGGTGTTTTTGAATATTGTATTTTCATGATTTTGAGAGATGAAATAATAATATCTGCTTTTTTTGCAGCTCCTGTCCGTCCTGGCTGCTGTGGGTATCAGCGCAGTTGTGGGTGTCGCAGTTGCGTTTTATTTCTCGAGAAAGGATAAGAAAAAAGAATCACCTGTTTTGCTAGAAAATCCTACAACAAAATACAAGCTACCATTAGTAGAGAAAGAAATTTTAAGTCACGACACCAGACGATTCAGGTTTGGCTTGCCAACGCCTGATCATGTTTTGGGACTTCAGACAGGGCAGCATGTACTTCTAACTGCTACAATAGGAGGGGAAGTCGTCATTCGAGCCTACACACCAGTTTCCAGTGACGAAGATCATGGCTTCGTTGATTTGGTTGTCAAAGTACGATTTTTTTATATTCCATAAACTATCTATTTATAGAGAAAGGAATTATTAAGTTCCAAATTCCTCAGAATATTCAATTAATTCTAATTTATTTATTTAAATTATTATCCGAGAATTGACGCGTTTTAGAAATGAATACTTTGATAATTTTTCTTGAAAAAGTAATGAGTCAAGAAAATTGATATTCTTGTGCAATAAATCATTTTGAAAAGAAAAAATTGCAGCTGTTCAAATAAAATTGGCTCATTTGCCAAACCATACAGAATATCGAATTATATTTTTAAACACTAAAAAGCAAATGACAAAAGGTGTTTCAGTTATATTAAGGATTGATTTTTGTCGTAGAATCGATATTGTCAATAATACACTGAAAATGAAACATTCTTCTGAAAAAGATTTATGTCCACCGTCTATCGACACTAACAAAGCCTTTATCATTACGAAGTCGTAATTGTCGCAATTGAATGGCAACGTAAACGTCTAATGACCTTTTTTTATTCACTGACTGAATTAGTTTTGCATGACTTTAAATAATGATGTAATTGAGATGTGTATATATATATATATATATATATATATGTTTACAAAGTCAACAGTTCGATGGCGGGTTGAATGTAATCGGAATATGTATAAACAATAAGATTTAAATAGAAAAAAATCAGAATTTTGTTCATCAGATGAAATATTGTTGTAATTGTGCATACAAAGTTTTCTAATTTTATACAAAAACACTACTTAATAAACGCAACAAAAATTAAACATTATGTAACTTAAGTGCAAGTGAATTTTTTTTTTTTTTCATTTCCACTTTGTTGCAGAGTTTTCTATAAAGAAAAAAACACTCTGTTCCGAGTACAGACATTGTCATTTCCCGCACGACTCTTTTTTTTACGGGCTGACTGAATTTGATTTACATACCATTAAATAATTAAGTGATTAAAATATATGCTCCACAAGTCCAAAGGTAAATACCGAATGAGAGAACCGCGCCGCTATCAGTTTACTTAAGAGCGCAGCGGAATAGTAATCGGCAATCAATGTAGAATATAAAATTCGTTGAATTAGTATTGGAATAAAGAAAAAATATGTTTAAAATCGTGTGAAAATCTGTGAAAAAAATATCATGGAAAAAGGACAATATCCTAAATTATAGTATTTCATGCATGAGTCTATTACAATTATAAGCATTTTTTCTGAAATTTTGTTCAATGTATTAATTTTTTTTATGGTACAAACTCGTTATGTGTACAATAAGAAATGAAGGCAGTCCAATTAAAACTTTTGTGCAACAAATAATGCGTTAAAAAAAAATCTTGCGTTTATTTAGAAATGTTACTACTGGTTTCTCTACATTTAATGATTTACCCTTACAGGTATACTTCAAGAACGTTCATCCAAAATTCCCAGAAGGCGGAAAGATGTCTCAACACTTGGAGAGTCTTAAAGTCGGTGACACCGTAGAATTCCGCGGACCATCAGGTCGTTTGGTTTACAAAGGTGTCGGGAGATTCGCGATCAAATTACTGCGTAAAGATCCGCCGGTGGAGCACGTGGCAACTAAGGTAAACTTGTCTTCTTCCTTTTAGAATGTCTTTTGGCACTGGGTCACACGTTCTCATCTCGTTTGTCCCGAAAATAGGCAGTCATGATAGCTGGCGGTACCGGAATAACACCGATGCTCCAGCTCATTCGTAAAATCACCAAAGACCCGGACGATCACACGAAAGTCTCACTTCTGTTTGCCAATCAAACTGAAAAGGACATTTTACTGAGGGACGAGCTTGAAGAAATAGTGAAAAAGTATCCGGAACAATTGAAACTCTGGTATACGTTGGATTCGAGCGGCGACGGCTGGAAATACAGCACTGGTCACGTAAATGCTCAAATGATTGCCGAACACATGTTCCCACCTTCGCCGGAGACAATCGTTTTAATGTGCGGACCACCGCCTATGATAAACTTTGCCTGTACTCCAAATCTAGACAAGCTTGGTTACGACAGCAAACTTCGATTCGCTTATTGATTCTCGCGGCCAAGTTTTGATTTAAAAAAAAAAGATTAAAATTATAGCTGTAGTGAAAATCAAACATCGATTAAAGAGTTTGGAGGAGTTTTACACTAGTAAAATCAGTGCGAAATATTTTATATTGGTTTTTTTACAGTGGTTTAAGGATGAATTTATCATAGTTTAGGCTAATTTGTGTTACGGTATTATATAACTTAAAAAGAAGCATATGAGGCAAAACACGTCAAGTCGGCTACCCCAATTTTTCATGTCAACCTAACGTACTCAAATTTATTCAGGATGTTGGTCTGGGTGATGAAAAAACGTAGGAATTCTTTCAAATGTTTTTATTGCATATTCCAGCTATTAAACATTTCTGAATAATCATTGATTATTTTTTAACGCCAATACTACGGCTCGCAGAAAAAAATCATAACATCAAATTTCGGATTTTGAGGGTACTTTCCAACAACATTTTTTGTAAATTTCTCCAATTTTATTTTATGCTATTTTTCAATTAAATAAAGTTGCCAATTTTTTCCCTCCGAAACGGTATTTCCAATTTAGCTGTAATTTCCACATTCTGTTCTTTGAAATATCTACAATCTTAGACCAAATTGGAGAGATGGGCGGCAATTTCACCCTAGAGTTACAGCTCTTCGGACGATGGAACATCGTGGTAATCTAATGTGTAATTGCTCTCTGCGTTCAAGGAGGGCTAAGAATGTCTATGAAAAATATTCTAAAGCCCGCATTACATTTTTTTTATTGTGTAATTCTTGTTTTTTGTACTAGATTACCGCGATGTTTGATTGTTCGAAGAGATGTAACTCTGAAGCGAAATTGCCGCCCATCTTGCGAATTTTTTCTAAGATTCTAGGCACTTCAACGAACAAAATGTGAACATTTCAACTAAATCGTAAATGCCGTTTCGGAGGGGAAAAAGTGGCAACTTTATTTAATTGAAAAATAGCATTAAATGAAATAGGAGAATTTTACAAAAAAAATGTTGGAAAGTACGCTGAAAATCCAAAAATTGATGTTGTTATGATTCTTTTTTGCGAGTCGTAGTATTGGCGTTAAAAAATAAACAATGATAATTTTCAGCGATTTTCGATGGCTGGAATATGCAATAAAAAGTCTGAAAAAATTCCTACGTTTTTTTCTTCGACTAGACCAACATCCTGGAGAAATGTGAGGACGCTTTGTTGACATGAAAAATTAGGGTGGCAGACTTGACGTGTATATAACAATGGATTTATAAAAACTCGATCTGATTAATTGGTGATTTAACGCAATAATCCTTCACTATTGTTTGATGCACAAAACTTTCTAGACACTATTTTAAAAATGTGGTACTGATTTTACTACACTGTAAAAATACTCTTTATGACAATTAATATAATTATATAGAAAGCATTTACGCATAAACTGATACATTTTATTATATACGTGTGATTAAAAGTTTAGTAATTATATCCTGAGGACGTTAAAAAGATCGTGTTTAAGGTACTTTAATGTTGCTTTAAAGTTTTACCTCAAATTTAATATATAGACTTATGTATAAATGCTTCCTGTTAAAACATATTAATTATCGAAATATTTTTATCAGCAGAAGGCTCTTTAACTTCTTGTAGTTGGGGGCAAAAAGCAATTCTCGCGAATCTCTGAGCAGCTGGTGATGCTTCAGATTCGAGGGAAGGGAGTAAAAAAAAAAGACATGCTGCATTGCGTTGATACAGAATAAAATCGACCGCCAAATTATTAGCGATTTCTTCGCAATACGTGAAAATACGTAGGTGAGAAAAATTAACAACTCTGTGAACCACGTTATTGGTTGAGGCATTTATTAATGTAAAAACCTATGATATTGTTATAAAAAAGAAAGGAAAAGAAACGTGCTGACCACAATTTTTTGTTTACGTTCATTCTCTATCACGTAAGGTTTTAAAAAGAAAATGCACAGCGGTGAAGCTAATTAATGAAACGAGACAAGTGAATTATCGAACAAGTCCGCGTAAAGTGCAAAAATTCTGGCGACTCTCGAAAATACAGATTATTTCATTCTACGTGTACAAAATCGATATTTTTGCCTTGCGAACTGCTTCGAACAATGTAATTTCTGTACGGCGTGCTTTATTTGTGAAACGCGCGTGTGTATTTTTTTTTTTTTTTGTTAACTGCACGTTGTACAGTAGAAGATGCGTGTGATAATCGTCGATTACTCTACAAACGATAATAAGAAAATAGTGACGAGTTTGATCGTCTTTTTATAAACGCCAGAATTAACGTTTTGTGAATAACAGAAGCGCGTTAAACGTAGAACGGAAGTTTACGAACGAGCGGATTATCGCGGCCGATCGTTGAAACGAATTATTAGCAACGTCCGTGATCGGGAGTACGTTTCCTTGGCGCGGATCGGAGAATGTTGTCCACTCGAAGTATCATTTCGGCGGCTTCAGCGGCACTGAGAAGAACTTGTCTCTTCACCGCCCACGACTCGGTTATGCCCAATTTCTTCATGCATCCAACCTTACCAGCGTCCATATCTGTTGCGGGAACAAAAAAAATGGTTTCAATTTTCGAGGGAGGCGTCAGCTACAATATTTTACACTGTAGATTACGTTTTATGGAGTCAGATCTGTTTAAAAATAAGTAATGAAGTATTTCGCAATGTCGCAATTTCAATGGCCTCTTTTTTTCTTTTTCAATTAATTCTGCGTGACTTTATAGTACATTACGATACTAGTGCGAACATTTGTTTTACTGACGAGTGTTGCAATCACACGAATCAAGAAAATAATATTTTGCAAGAGTACCGTACAAATTTTTATCCCACTAGGTGTGTAAATGGGGTTCGATGCACGCGAGGCACGCGTAAAAGCGGGTTTTGCGCACCGAGTGAAATAAAATAATGAAAAAATTGTGTTATATATTCACCAAGTCCGATGGTAGCTGCTCCAGAATTATGCGCGGCTCTCATTTCGCTGACGAGCTGAGCGGAATCGTAACCGGCATTGTCGGCAATTACGATGGGAAGTTGTTGAAGAGCTCTGGCGAAAGCTTCCATTGCCACGGCTTCCTTGCCGGGCGTAGCTGCCGCGGACTTCATCACGGCGCAAGCCATTATCATTTCGCTGCACCCACCGCCGTAAACAATACGAGACTCGCGAACCGTCGCCGTGAGAACGCAAAGTGCGTCGTGAAGCGAACGCTCCGCTTCGTCGAGAATCTGCTGTGTCGCACCGCGAATGACGACACTGCAAGCCTCTCCAAGGGGAACTCCCGAAAAACGTAGCAGAGTATCTTCTCCGACCATGAACTGTAATGGCCAATGAATATTTGTATCAAACATCTTATTTTTTATTTTAAAAAGCACTGATTTTAGGACAATTTTTGCCGAAAAATCCGAATCGTAGTTTTTCTGAAAGACACAATGACGAATGTCATTTAGCCGCATCGTGATATTGCCGAAAAAAACTCATTCTTGATCGTGATTTGAACGAATTGACAAATTGTCGAAAATTAATAATGTGGCATTTTTTAATTTCGGTAATTAGATGATTCGGCAATGTTATTTTTTTGGCAAATGATGTTGAGCCCCGATTTTCAGAAAAATGTTACTTCTAAAGCAGTTATTTCCGAAAGATTTTTTTTTCTTTTTAACTTTTATATAAACGTGTATCTTACCGGCTCGATGAGTTTGCATTTGCCGAGCTTAACCTTCTCAGGATGATCAAAGGTGCTGACAATTTCACCGCCGGTTACCAGAGCCAAACGCTCAATACCATCGAAATCAGCGTGCTCAATCGCCATTATTCCCGCGTCGGCGAACAATTGCTCGGGATAATTGTAGATAAGCTGTCTGTTGATGAAGACGTTGCAGCCGTGCTTGATAATTTTATCGACCTTGTCCTGTTACATATTTAAAAAACATGAAATTAGTTACGTCTTCACATTCACATTTAAGCATTTTTTATTTTTTTTTCCCATAAAAGAAATGTCACAAATAAATTGATTATTCGTAACAGTGTTCAGATTATGGGAAAAATTCTCAGGTCCGAATATACAAAATTAAGGGAGAAGATTCATTTAAAAAAAATTGAATTTAAAAAAAAAATCATATTAGAAAAATTAAACCTGTTGAAAGAATTTTTTAAACAGCTATCACCTATTATATTAATCACTTTTTACGATTATTATTAGACGCAATTAATGTCCTTAATATCTCTAATAAAGTTTTTGTTTCTTTTCGAGAATTACTCAAATTCTAATCGTCTTAAATTTTTTGATTAGCAGTTTATACGTGGTGCATCAACGTATTTTATTTTAGCCACATTTTTTAGTTAGCAGGCTTTTTCAAAAACAGAAATACAAAGAGACATCGCAATTGATTATCACGAAAAGAATCATAAAATTAGTTTTACCTTCATCTTTTCCTTCTCGGCGGTCTCGAGCTCGGCAATTTTGGCCATCGAGTCAACGCGAACTCTGGAGCCAAAGACCTTGATTTTGTCGGTGTCCATAGGAGTGTTGGCAATGAGAATCTTGGCGTCGGTGATTTTTTGCGGCTGATGAACGCCCGATCTCTTGTCCAGCAGGAAACCACTTTCTAGGAAGGAATCCGTGAGAGTTCCACCTCGCTTTTTGATAATCTGAATAGCCGAAAGATTGCCAGAGCCTTTGAGTCGAAGCACCGCGTCGACGGCGAGCTTGCTGAATTGTTCTTTGTGCTGCGAGAGGATCTTCGAGCTCAATGTGGTGCGAGCGATGTTCATGAGATCCTCGCGAAAACGTTCAGGATCTGCGGAGTTGTCGGAAGCCGCGTTCATCAGAGCCTCGCGAGCTACATTCGCGGCGCTCCGCCATCCACTGATTATCGTTTGCGGATGAATCTTTTGCTCGATAAGTTTCTCAGCTTCTTTCAACAACTCTGAGGCTAAACAATTGGGAACAAAATTTTACATCAGTGTTTTGTTCTTTATGAAATTTCTTAAGATAAGTGCATGGAAGGGATTAGTTATGTTTGAATTTTTTTTAAAAGCACAAAAATTTACTCAACTAGGTAAGAACGCTTCACTCTAGTCAAATTGGGGATTTTAAAAAATTATTTCAACGATATTTGATTGTTGGATTGCCTGAAATATTCATCGTAATTGAAATAAATTCGATTTATCTACGCTAATTTCCGAAGAGGCATTTTTATGTAAATAAATAATTATGACTAACTACTGTAGAAAACATAAACATTTTCACAGTTATGCAATAATTATCTATAATTTGGAGGAATTATTTGTTTTCATCATAATATTTTATAGGTTTAGTAAACCATAATTATTTAGTAAAAAAACGTATTTGCAATGCTTTTTCATTCTAATAGTGGCAATCCTTGGGATTCTATCATTTTGGATAACAGAAATATGGATTCAATAAATTAGAATAACATAAATATGGTTTCAATAATTTGGTATAACAGAAATATGGGTGCAATAAATTGGTAGAACAGAAATATGGATGCAATAATTTGGTATAACAGAAATATGGATTCAATAATTTGGAATAACAGAAATATGGATGCAACAATTTGGTATAACAGAAATATGGATTCAATAATTTAGAATAACAGAAATATGGATTCAATAATATGGAATAACAGAAATATGGATTCAATAATTTGGTATAAAAGAAATATGGATTTAATAATTTGGAATCACAGAAATGTGGATTCAATAATTTGCAATAACAGAAATATGGATTCAATAATTTAGAATAACAGAAATGTGGATTCAATCATTTAGAATAACAGAAATGTGGATTCAATAATTTGGAATAGCAGAAATATAGAATTAATAATTTAGAATAACAGAAATGTGGATTTAATAATTTGAAATAATAGAAATATGGATTCAATAATTTGGATAAAATAAATATGGATTCAATAATTTTGGAAAACAGAAATATGGATTCAATTATTTGGGATAACAGAAATATGTATTCAATAACTTCTTTTAAATAACTAACCGAGCACTGTGACTGACGTGGTACCATCGCCAACTTCATCGTCCTGAACTCTGGACATATCCACAAGAATCTTAGCAGCAGGATTATCGACGCCTACGCTCTTGAGAATGGTAGCGCCGTCGTTGGTGACCTGCACAGATCCGGCATTACGACCGTGCGCTACAAGAATCTTATCCATGCCTTTTGGGCCAAGAGTCGATTTGACCAAATCTCCAATGGCGATAGCACCGACAAAGAGACTCAGCCGAGCAACCTCAGCTTTTTCCTCCTCAGCCTCGTTCTTCAGAATTCTCACAGGGTTTAGGGACATCTGATAAAAACAAAAGTGAAAGAAAAATCATAAAAAATCATTTTTACAAAATTCACCGAAAAATCGAGATGCTGCTGATTTTCATATTCCAAGATTCTGCGTGATAAACCAAAGATAACAGAAGAGCGATTTAATCGTTAAACGTATGAAAAATATTTATTGACAAACCCGCAATTAATTCAATATTTTACGTAAAAATCACGAGAAAATAATTCTCTTTTGAGGTGTGGTTTGTGTCCTTTGATAATGCGAATACACGTGCGCCATTTGTCACATTTTTACATGGATACCGTTACCGGTTTGCCGAGCACATTTTCATGACGCATCTTTCTTTATTACTGTCAATCGCTCTGCCGCTACTTTGATAGTCTATATTTTTTATTCCAACGAAGTAATTATTCTGTGCTAATTTACCATCTTGTATCCTGTTGAAATTATCGAATATTCAGGAGAAAACCGGGCTGTGTATCTTCACGCAAATGGATCGTACGATGCGAAACACACAAACTCCTGATGAAGGGGGCGCTGATGAACTCTTTCCTTTTTCTCATCGCGTTTTCGGAGCAGTCATATACGAGAGCGCAGATGGAGCTGCGCAGTCGTCACGTGGGCCGTGAAGCGTGTTTCTTTGGCTCTGAATTCGATTCCTTTTATGGTGATTTAACACGGGATTATGGTCATTCGGCTCTGCGCCGCTGTCAGATGCACCTCAGGCTTATTGTGCATCTTGATGTATATTCTTTTTTAAATAGAAGTATTAAATAAATCTATGCCTATGTTTATATATTTCTTTAAATGCTTTTTAAGATTAAATAAGAGTTTTAATTCTTATATCACTTTTCAATTTACTCAAATAATTGTTTGACCATCATCATTTTTTAATACCAATTAATTAATTAAAATCATTTTTTCTTGTTTGAAAAAAAATATTTGGGCAATTTATTTAGTCGGGAAATTTAAGAGTCAATTGATATAAAAAAAAAGATGGATCATATTAACGATTATATTAGTAAGTTAAAAAATAATATGAAGATTACAATAAATAAAACATATAATTCTGTATATTACAAAATTGAAAAAGAATTATAAACATAGAAATGGGTTTGGATTCGATCATTTGTATTGAAAAAAAAAAATGCACTTTGGTAACTTTTAAAATCGATTTGTTTGCGATATAATTGCCTCTTTTTATTTTAATAAAGAAAAATTTATTAACATTTATTATTATTTTAATTTACTCATATAATCATCCCACCTCTTATCTCATAAATATTAGATAGGCATTGTATTTACGAAGAAGACAATGAACACCTACATAAGGAGCATTTATCGTTCTGCAAACATCAAATACACCGCCTCTGAACTGGACAAATAGGCGTGAGCCGGGTTCTTCAAACACTAGTATCGGTCTTTCCGGTCAAACACAGCTTGGAAATACAGAGATTGGCACCGTTATTTTTCAATTCATAGACATTTATTTATTTTAATCCAGTTGTTTACTTAACATTCATTTTTTTTTAATAATCATGACCTACAGTATTCAATTATATTTTCCAATAGAAATTCAACCGTTGGTTTTCTCATTATTTACAATTTCTCGTGACAATTACGATGGTTTTGATTGACTTTTTACTGCGAATAAAATATCAGTTAAAAATGAACAAACGTTTCCTGACTCTGATTAAATAATTTATTTTTTTAATGGGAAGTGAATTATTATTTTTACAAAATATTAAATTTCACTTTTTTCTTTTTTTTTTTAATTAAAAGGGCAAAAATAAAATTGACTTTCATTTAATTTTTTTTCACATCGAAATAGCCTCACATTTGCACAATAATTAATATTCCATAAATACTGAAATAAATTTAAAAAAAAAGCAAAAAATTCCTCATTTTAATTTATTCAAAGATGCCTATCTCTGATGCTTTAAAAAAAAATCCTCAAAGTAGTAAAACTCGTTACTTAAGAATCCTAGTATATCCAACAATAAAGAATGCAAACGCAAAAGTCTGCCTATTCTTTTCATAAAATTCAATGCAAACGTATTTTGCAAAAAATAGTGTCGGTAACGAGTTGG